>JBBYHM010376140.1:0-11982 GCA_038381775.1 Adansonia rubrostipa
AATAAATAATAAATAAATAGGACGTATGTCATTAGAGGTGGCAATTAGACGAGTTTGGGTTGGATTATTCAGGTTCAAGCCTATTTGGGTTTGGATTTTTTTGGGTTCAAGTTTTTTCATGTTCAGATTTGTTTAAATTCGGCTCAATTCAATTTCGAGCCTTTTTGGGTTTGAGTCTTTACGGGTTTGAGTTTGAGTATTTTTATATCATTTTTTATTTTATGTTCAATGTAATCAATTTTATGAAATTTTGAATTCTAAGCTCAGGCATGAGTTTGGCCCGACCTAGCTCGAAAAAATCTTAGTTTGGCTCTATAGGCCCAACCGCGGTTAGAAAAATTTTAAATTCTAAGCTCAAGACCGAATTTGGCACGGCTGGCCCATTTAAGCACAAATCACTATTTATAATATTAAAAAGTTATCTTCATATTAATATTTATATATTTTATAATTAAATTTAAATACAAATATATTATTTTATTAAAAAATACTATTTTAGGTCGAGCATGCTTGAAACTTAAAATTTAAAACTTAAGCCTGATGGATAGGTCAGTTGCTAGTCTAAATATAACATATGATTTTCTTTTTGATATAGTGTTATCTATTATGGCTTCCATATTTTTTAATTTATCTTATTATTTAGTTATACTATTATCGGACTCTAATTATCTTTACTTGAAAAAATAATAATAAAATAACAATAATATGCAAAAATGTATTTAAAAATTTTAGTATTAACAAATATAAATTTTCAATATTCAATGAGTTTAACTAATTAAATTAAAGAAAATGTGATAAATGGATGCTACACTTTATTGACAATATTTTCAAAGCTCATTACATGATTTATTTTCTTGTTAAATTATTATTTTATCACATTTAAACATGCTCAATTTGGCCTAAGTTCTCATATTTTTATTCCAGGGCAGCTTGGCCCAACTTAAAACAATGATTTTAAATTAAAATAATATATATTTTTACTTAAATTTAATTATAAAATATATAAATATTAATAAGAAAATTTGTTAATGTGATAAATAATAATTCTAGCCTAAACAAGTGGATTTAAGCATGTTAAATAAGGGCTTAGGCTTGAGATATTAAAAAAATTCAGGTCGCAACCCTGCTTGACTCATGAGTAAGTTTAATCATATATAAAAATAAATTAAGTATTTAATATTCAATTAAATTATTAAAAGAATATTAAAATAAAAATTATAATTTAAGTTTTTACCTTATAAAAAATTATTTAATTATAATTTTATCATTTTTATTTTTAGTAATAAATTCAAGTTCGAGTTCAAATCAGACTTAGGTTCGGGTTCTTTTCGATTTGGGCCATTTCGAGTTTGAATTTTCTTAGGTTCGGGCCATTGGCTTTTTGGTTAAATCTGTTCGATTCGAGTTTAGGCTCAGGTTTTTTTGTGCTGGGTTTCAGGTTCGGGTTTATTTTGTCACCTCTACATATCACTTATGAACCCTGCTTATTGAGTTTTTTTCTTTTCACTGTCGATGAATAAGATAATTATCCTATATTAGTTACAGTATAACATTGTATTAAATATAATCATTGACAATTTTATTTATCATTTCTAATACATTAGACTAAGTTATTATTATGGGTTTGAGTGCTTATAAACATCGATAAAAAATTATATAATTATTAATTTAGTACATTTTTTACATTTAATACATTACTTTTATTATACTTTTTTTTTAAAAAAGTAATCCATCAAATCATTGAAAGATTCGCAGGAATTAAGAATGATCAATTATTATGTTCGAAAGATGAAAAATTATCTCTAAAAGTTTTAAAAGCGAAAAATCATTACTAACGATCATCCTTTAAAAGTTGTATTTTTGAAAAATTTTTGGATGACATTCATCTGCAATGTTGTTAAACTAGAAACGATATTCGTCCCTGATACTATTAAATTAAAAAAAAGACTTTTTAAATCTTCTTCTTATTTCATCCTTAAAAATATCTTAGTTTCCACTGATTATGTATTTATTTTCTTTAATATTACTTTAACTAGTGTTATTAGATCTTAATTGTAAACACTTAATTTTGTTTGGACCTCTTGTATTGGTGCATTTGAGACTAGTGTTCATTAAAGGTATCATTTTTATGCCACCGAGTCAAGGAAGATGCTCAAGGACTCGAGTGGACAAGTGAAGTTGATTAAAGAGCTAAAACGTGGCGTTTCATGCAAAACATGTTATAAGTATCGAAATTAGACTTCCAATTATTGATACTTGGGCTTCTAACAGTCAAAAGTTCAAAAACAAAAGTAAGTACTGTTACCGATATTGATACTTTGCAAACAAAGCTGAATGGCACTTTCCAAGGCATTATGGGTTCAATACTTTTTCATTAAGTATCGATAGCTGGTCAATAAGGTATTGATATTTTCCTTGAAATATCGATACAATGAAAATAAATCTAGGTTGACAAGGTAAAGTATCTATACCTGTATTGATATTTCAAGGTAAAACTAGTATTTGGATCCGATCACCAAATTTTCAATGACATTTTACCTTCTTAATCATTCTGAAATTAATCGTGCAAAATATATTTTAAAATGAATAATTTAAAATAACATAGACCAACCGTAACAGAATCCCAAACTTAGGAGAGATAGGAAAAAAGTTATATGAGTTTTAGAATCTTTGATATTTCATTAAAGTCCTTTCAGAAGACCAAATTCCATCTGAAACCTACTGAACCCCTAATTTGAGGCATTGAAGAGCTCCCCCGCATTGGTGGGAGCTTTCCCCTCGCATTGGGATTATTTTAAGGATCCAATGAAAAAAATTGCCTCAAGCGGAGGTTTTTGTTGTCCGTACTGTCCTTCGTTCATTTTTTTCTTTGCTTACCTCCAAGGCTACAATGAAAGAACGAAAATGCCTTTGCTACTTGTAGTTTTTACTTTTTTTATTTGAAGTTATTTAAATAACTCTATTATTTATATATTATTATTTTAAATAAATTATATTTTATTTTTATTTTAAAATATTTAAATATATTTTATTTATTTTTATTTTAATAATCTTTATTTATTTAATAACTTTTCAAATAAGTTAATTTTTTTAATTATATACAAATTTTGATTTAATATCTTTAGAGGTTATTTTTTCTTCTCGTTATAATATGCTTCACTACCACCATTACTCTTGTATCTAAATACATATCTCATTATTAATTTTAATCTGATTATTATATTATCCAATTTCACTAACACCGTTGTTTTTAATCTTACCGAATCTGACCTCCCCTCTATCCAAACGCAGCCTAGACAAAGCAACTTCTTTTGGGGACATCTGGTTGGTTGAGTTGAGTAAATTTTTGGGAAGCGTCAGGTGATATCTGATTTAATCTGCAAAGATAGAACATTATCAGAGGGCATCAGCATTGTCTCTGCAAAACGTGTTCGAATACTTATTCAGTAGGTTTAAAATGAATAATAATGGGTAAGACAAAATGGCATAGATTTAGTTTTTAGATTTCTTTTAGCTTTTATTTTCACTTGTTATATATATATATATATATATATATATATATGTTCACGGGTTTTGTTACATGATTAGAAATTCGAGATGCGTAAATCAGGTATCTTCTAAGTTTATAATTGCTGGAAGCTACGAACTCTCCAAATCTATCACACGTAGAAATTCAGCAGTGTAAGAGTAACTAGGGGCCAGCGAAATCTTAAAGCATTTTTACTTACGGGACATCAATGGTTTAAGTTTCTTGTTCACAATTTTTGCATTTTACTTTAAAAAATATTTATTTGATCTGATTTTTCTTGTTCAACTCTTTTACACAACATAAAATTATAAATCGAGTTTTAAAGGTGTTTAGTATATATGTTTGATTGAACATTAGATACACAACAATAATCGAACAATATATATATATATATATATATGAGTCAACTTTTTAATATTTTAAATAAATATATTTTTCAATTAAATATTTGATTTTTAAGAGTTCTCCTTCATTCTATAAGTTTTAATAAACGTCTTAGGATTTGGGTTCGACACTAACTTATGTCAGCTTAAAAATATTGTGAATGAGAAAGTACTTTTAATAATTACATAGAAATAACCTTTTTTTTATATAGTTCAATGCCTTGATTATATATGATAAAAAGTATTAAACTCGTGTTTAGCAAAGTTATGGTATATAAATATTCGCAAAGATTTTAATGACATCACTCTTCCTATTCACAAAGTTAAAACTTAGTTACTTTATTATGAAACTTTTAACTTTACCCATTGAATCATTTTAAAGATAATTTAAAGATGCTAATATGGACCACTTTAATATTTTTTTATAATGGTATAATATATTTGGAAATTTTGTAACTTCATTTAGAAAATCTTTTCAATTCTAAAGTTAGTAGGTTTCTAAACAATTATAAATCCTTCAAAACATCATTTTTCTTTAAAGCATAGTAATAATCAAAGTTCAAAGTTGGTAGTATTTCAAGTGGAGAACAATATACATGTAAATGTAATGTTACTTTTTTGAATAGTTTGATTATACTAATTAACTATTTTAGTTACTCTAAAGGGAGTGAAAAATATAATACAATAGAAATATAGATTACAAAGTTTAAAAGAAAAAAAACAGTTATTTTACACTTATTTACTCCAGTATGCAGAAGGAAATATATTATTTAGGGTTTTTAGAAAAAGTTATTATAATTATGATTATTTTTCTTTATCAAGTTATTATTACCAATATAATTTAAATAATTGCATTATCTCATAATGTAACTTTTAAAAAAAATAAAAATAGTTTTTATACTCAATTAATTAAATTAAAATGTAAAAACAGCAAAAGCAAATAGTCATAACTTAATTATAATGCGTCTCAAATTGCGTAAATTATACCCTTATTTACTCAAACAGCGAGAAAACTACGTTAATATATATGTATACATTGAGAAAACTACCTTTTACAATTATCACCAATGCTAAAATGCAAAAATTGTTCATATGTTGAGTGCAATATAGTAATACTATGTTCTATAGTATTTAAATTAAGCATCTACTAAATGAAATATTTGAATGCTTAAGTATTATTTGTTCAAAGAAAGACTGAATTTTATCATCTAAAAGTCGTCTCATTCCTTTGCCTTTCACTATCCTATAGCATCTCAATTTTTTTTTTTGTTTACCTTATTAACCACAAATTTAAATGGTTAATAGCTTAATGCGTCGTAGATGTAAGAACCTAATCAATGGACAAAAGAAAAGAAAACATTAATTAGATAAATAATCATTATCAACCATGTAAAACACAAAGAAATAGGAAAAAAATGAAAAACTTATTTAATTAGAATAGACAAATGTATGCATGATCAAACGTGTAAAATATTAAAAAAAAGAATAAAATGAAAGACATTGAATGGAATACGATTTAATTAGAATTACAATAATGTACCAACAATGTTGGAATTAGAATTGGAAAAGAAACTAAAAGAAATTTTCTGTCATAATCTTGTTTAGCAGAAGATATTAATCAATACTTAGTAACATTTAAAATAATTAATTTTGGAGAATTTGAGAGAGGTGCATGGAAAAGAGGGGAGGAAAGACTTTTGGAGAAAGAAAAATAAAAATGTGGAAAGAAGTAGCAATAAAGATTTTTAGAGAGAAGATGGCATAGAGAAAATAGAAATATTATATATATATATATATATGTACAGACATTTTAACCTCTAAAAGAATTTAATATATAAAAATGTAAATGTTAAAAAAAAAGACAATTAATTTTGCATAAATGAAAAAAAAAATAACGGGTAATGAAAGCAATTTAAAATAAAATTAATTAAAATGTAAAAATGAAATTATCAAAATATCTAGATTATTCTTATTTACTCCAAAAATAGTGAAAAAAATATAATATTTTACTTTTTAATTAGTAACAAAATGTTTTAAAGTTAGAGTTACTATTTTATCAAATGTCAAATCTAATCTTATTATTCAAAATAAAAGTGAAAATGGAAATTAATTTCTCACTTCGAAAATATCCATCAATTTCAATCTAATTAACTCTTCTAAAATATATCCCGGAAAAAAATTTAAGACATAGAAATGTAACTCTTAAAAAAATTAAAGGCAATTAATTTTGCATAAATGCAAAGTATTTAATTGATAATAAAAGCAATTTAAAACAAAATTAATTAAAATGTAAAAATAAAATTAAAAAAATAATAGTACCTTAATTAATTTCTATCAAAGGAAAAAAATTGTTAAGGATCTATTAAAAGAGCTTTAATTTGCTATTATAGTTAAAAAAAAAAAACCCTAAAAGAGAAATTTGACCCTATATACTCTACTTTGGAGCTGAAAATATATTATATATTGGTTAACCTCTTTATACCTAGAATTTTATAAGGAAGTTTTTGATCAAATTTTAATACAGGAATTCTTTTAATTATTTTTTTTTTACATATGACTTTTTTTTATTGAATTTGTTTTAACCAAAATCAAAGTTGAATTTTGAACTTAGTTTTTAAACAATAAAAATTAAGGTTGAAGTTTCAAATATGTTCCTGCCCGTTGGATCAATCTTTGAATATTCAAACATGTCGGCAATCATTAATAACATTTTGATTTTTCCAACTTATGAGATATTTTATAAATACATGTGACATTTTTATTTAAATTTTAACTTGTTCGATCATTTTTCCAACCAATCAATATTATGGTAGAATTTTCCAACACATTTTTAACTGTTAGATTAAATTTTAAAATTTTCGACACATTTGTCATCCTTGGATTTAGTTGAAAATTTTCAAAACCCACATGCATAAAATAATATTTTTTCATGCATAGGCCACTTGATAACCTAGGGTAAGAGATGTACTAATTAACCTAGGGAAAAAATAACCTAAAGAAGAAATGAGAACAAAATCTTTGTAAACATTAATGTAAACAATGCCCTTTAACTTTCCCATGTTCTCTTTATCAAGAATTAAATAGAAAATATAAGATATGCTTGAATATTTAAACAAAGAAAATTGAAAAACTAACAATAATTGATCCGACGACTCGCAACTAGCCAACAAGCAAGGAGATCTAAATGGGGACCGAATCAGAAAAGAAATGGAGATCTGATACTACTAAATTGAAAAACCCTAAATAGAGGGAGACCAAGAAAGAAGAATAAGGGTTTGGCTTTAAGGTTAAAGGGTTAAAAGGGTGGAGATCGAGCATGAGGTAGAACCATAGTAATTGGTTTTTTTGTGAAAGCTTTTCAGGGTTTCAAATTTGGATAGCTGTTAGGGGTGGGGTCATGGGTACCATCGATGGCCAATGGGCGACAGCCGTGGGTTTTTGCTATTTTGGGTAGTTTGGATTTGCTTATTGGATTTTGATTTGGATTATTGGATGGGCTTGTGTGTTATTGAGTTTAGGGGTTTAACAATAATTTTTTTAATTAAGGGTCAGTTAAATTAGTTCATTCTAGGAAAAAAATTTAAACCGCAAATCAATTGATTGAACCTAACTTAAACCAACTAAGCTTTAATCGGAAAACCAAAATCAACTAGATCGACCTTGATAAACCAAACTATATCAGTTTTGGTTGATTAGTTCAGTTACTTGAACTTTTGCTCACCCTTATCCTTAAAAAAGTTTTTTCTTGGCAATTTTCACATTAAGCAAAAGAAAAAAGGAAAGAAAAAAGAAAGAGGGAAAAAAAAGGAAAAACCAAAAGGAACTCTTGAAATTTAGTTGCAAGGGTAGATTTCTACCTTTAAATTCTTAATTTTTTTCTTTCATTTAATTCCTTGTGATTTATATTTACAAGTAACTAAAAGGCTTGATGATCATAAGCCATAAACTTAGGTAACTACCTTGAGCTTAAATGTTTTCTAACTTTTTTAGTAGCCAACTAAGAGCTAAAAATTCATTTTTTTTTTAATTTCTTGTTAGTTTAGTTAATTTATGGCAACATTATGACTTGATGATCTTAAGTTTTGGCTTAAGTGATAGCTTGAGCTAAAGATTTTTTGACCTTTTTAAATAACCAAGAAAGAGCAAAGAAATAGATGGAAGAATGTTACATTTCACTTTTTTGCAATTCAAATTCATAGATTTTATTTCTTGCAATTCAAATTTACGCATTTATTTTCTTGCAATCTAAATTTATGCATTTTATTTTCTTGAAATTTAAATTTATGCAGTTTACTTTTGTTATAATTAATTAATGCATTTTATTATTTATATATATGTATATATAAATACTAAAATATACTTTTATTTTATGTTGATATTTTATATTTTATACTATATATTATTATATTTACTTTATGTTTTTTATATAGACATATACATATACATATGTGTATATATATACATCTACAAAATAAAGTATAGATTAGTAGTTGTATACATATACATTGTTAATGTAAGCTGTGCAAACCCATCACTTTAGCTTGTGATACACTAGCACTTAAAAAATTTCATTGAACAAACATTAGAGTTTATTAATGTTAATGAGTTATTTCTTTTCCATAAGAAATTATTTGATAATTGCTATGTATATCTTATATAGACAAAACTTATAAAACATATTAGCTTTGCAAAAGAATTGTAATGAGTTACAATTGTGAGATTCTTTTCTATCAAAGCTGTATTTCTAAAAATATTCTTGGTTATCATATTGTCAAGAGAAGGCATTGAAAATGCACAAAGACTGGTATATGTTAAGCTTCCATGTATTTTATGTATGCAACTAATTTCATGAATTGAAGCATAGAGATATTTGGGGATAACATCCAAGTGTTTGTTAGGTAAAGCAAGCTCACAAAACATGACTCACTATAAGAGTTTCATTTGATATTTCGCTCAAGTGAACACGCAAATACTCTTATATGTAACCAATGTAAGTGATCGTTAGACTTGTGATGTCAAGTCATATTATATATAGATTTTCTTACTTAGAGATTATCATGAAAAGGTCCATAATAGATAGATGGCAAATGAAAGGCGGTTTTGGGTATGCATGAAGCATATTAAAGGTGGATGATTGGTCCAGATAGGATTTATCACTCTAAATGGTAAAAGAGGACATATCTCATGTACTTGGCTCGTGTTAACTCTAAGTCCTTAGCCAAGCAATATTGATTATACAGTGAACACCTAAAAGCTACAGGAATAATATGGAATAGATTAAGGATAGACACTGCAACATGTTCTTACTTTCTCTAGGATATATGATGAAAGGTTATATTGAGATACTGTACATGAAGGGCTTGTAAAAACCAACTCGACATTCCCTGCATATTAGGTGGCCATGATGCATTGCTAGATGGCAATCTTGGTTTATAAATATAAATATTCTTAATTGAAGAATTTATGTTTATGGCTAATATGATAGGACCTAATGGGTCACATACATAAGGGTGATTAGTAGAAATTAAAAAGAGATTAGGCATATTTACCTAATAATAGTAAAAGTTACTTAGATCCAATTAGGATGTTCAAAACGTTAAGGACTTAAGTATAAACAGTCCAAAATTTGGTAAAATACTGATCCTAGGTATTTAAACCTTGCTTTGTTGTCCCTTGGTATTCAAGGAAGTCTTTTTTGCTATTTTGTGTCCCCCCTAAAAGGGAAATTATGATTTCTCCACCTCCCCAAAGGTGAATTATGATTTCACCTAGATTCAAAAAAAATTGTTTTTACCGATCATTCGATGTTGAATCCAAAAAGATTAAAGGCAAAAAGAAGGTTTAGAAACCTACTCTACTAGCATGACTCCCGATAAAACAAAGTCTCTTTTCTTAAAGGTTTTTTGAGTCACCTGTGTAGATAACTATTAGAGGTTGGATGCTTAGATAGTTTTGGTTTGCAATAGCAGGGCTCGGTGTAAAAAAACAAGCTGGCATGGAATTTTTGCCATAGGATTGCACCAACCCTACGCTGAGGTATGAGAATTTTCAAATTTGTTTTATATGTTTTTGTTTTAAAAGAATGATCAGAAACATGCAAGATAATCCGATTTAGAGAGTGTCGGCTTTCATTGATTTTGTGTTAGACACTGTGCCTATTAGAATAATTTGTTATGATTTAAACTCAAGACTTCATATGTATATATATGTATGTATAGTTTTGTCCCTTATAACTTCCCAGATTTTTGTATTTGAAAAACCAAAATTTTAACCTTTTTCTCTTCTTGGTTGAACCTAGAGGAGGGATTTGTAGTAATTTTTCAAGTTCAACATGGACTTTTACAGTTATTTTAGGGTTAATTCAAACCTATCAAGGGTTTTTGGTCTTTTTTTAAGTCTAACATGCATTAGAAGGGTATTTTGGCCTTTTGCCCTTGTCTAGAATCAAAATCAAGTTGCTTAGGTCAAAACTGAGTCACCAACTTTGAAACTAAGGCATTAACTTATTCCAAGTCCATTTGATTGAAACCGAGTCTATAGAGTCACGTTAGCATTTTCATATCAAAACATGTCCATTAAGGTCATTTTAGACTTTTTTCATTAAGATGGAGTCTTTAGGGTCATGTTAGCATTTTTGTATAAAAAAATATCTTTTAAGGTTATTTTAGTAATTTTCTTATTAAAACAGAGTCCTTAAGATCATGCTAGCATTTTCATCTCAAAAAATTATCTATTGAGGTCATTTTAGTCATTCTTTATTAAAATAGAGTCTTTTAGGGTTATATTAGCATTTTCATGTTAAAATATGTCCAACAAAGTTATTGTAGTATTTTTAAACTAAAAACAAGTCTTTAGGGTCACATTAGCACCTTCACGTAAAAAAACTAAATATTTACAGTCATTTTAGCTTTTAACATTAAATTTGTGTTTTTAGGGCTAGTTAGCATTTCTATGTTGATACCGAACCCTTAAGGACAATTTAATTATTTTTCACTAAAAATGAGTCTTTAAGGTTAGTTTTGTACTTTCATGTCGAAAATAAACCCTAAGACACCTTGCATTTTTAGTTTAATTTAGAGCTTTATTAATGTATTATTATAAAAATTGTGAGGCAATATCCTCGACTTAAAAATATCCATAGATATATCCGTTATATGAAATGTCTTATTGATTTTTGTAAAAGACATAATACCTTTTTAAAAAATGAAAGAGCTAAAATTTTCCATGTGATGAAAAATAAAACCATCATGTTTGATTGAGTTTATTTATGGAGTGCAATGACCTTTTCATATTTCTTAAATAATGAAACCTAGTTCATTCTAAATAGAGTCAATAATATTGATAAATAATTTAAAAGATTGAGAATTATTATTAAACACCAATATTTAAAAGCTAATTTAATCAAGATTTAGGATAACACATAATTAAAAGGCAATGATTTATGGGCATTGTGGGATGCTAGTTATTGATAAATAATTACGATCTTGCTAGTTATATTGCTAAGAATTTTGTGCAAAAGCGATTAGAGAGTATTGAGTGCATAAGTGTTAAGTGAATAGCGCATTGTTGGAATTTCGTTATGAAGCACAAAGCACTGGAGTATTAAAATATTGAATGTAGTTGTCAAGAAATGTTGCACTATGGATTTTGCACTATAGAGTGCTGCTGTTAGGAGGTGTTGTTGTCAAGGAATAATGCTGCCACTTAGCAATGCACATTAGAACACTACTGCCAATGAGCACTATGGTTAGGGAATACTGCGCCAGGAATTAGTGTTGCTAGGAACACTATTGGTAAAGATTGTTGTACTAGTATGCACTATCTATAAGAGTTGTTCTTGAATGATATACCATTGATCAATAACAAGTATCAACTATTATCTTAATGAGAGAGAAAGTAACCTATAGCTTTTACAACTGTGAATACTGTTCGTCATTTCCCACAACTTTTCTTCTAGTCCTACACCTTTTATATACTTATTATATATTATTTTTTCAAATTAAAGCATAACATGAAATCTCTAATTGATTAATTAATTTTTTCACCCAAATAGGTGTGACATGAGTGGTA
>JBBYHM010376171.1:0-16952 GCA_038381775.1 Adansonia rubrostipa
TTTAACAAAATTAAAATTATTTTAAAAACTTACTTTCTAAATTACTTCTAAATTCAAATTTCTAAATTAAAAATTTTAAAAATTTCAGAACTATTTTCTGAAAAATTTATAATATCTTAAAACTTTTAAAAAATAACTTTTAAAAATTATAAAAACTGAAATATGAAATTAAATTATTTTATTATTTTAATTTTTAAAAAATATTTATTAAAATTTTCTTTCTTTTCATTTTCATTTTCCTCTTTTTTCTTTTTGCATTTTTTCTTTCCCCTTCGCCTCCTCTTTCCTCCTCCCTCTTTCATTCCTTTCCTTCTCTTCTTTCTGGCATGGTTCAGGTCATTTTCGGCTAGCCACCTATCGGGTTTGATTGGTGGCAATGGAATCCGGTGCTAATTGGGTGGGTCGACTTGAAACAAGCTAGGAATGGCTTGAAAATAAGCTGAATCTTGCATAAGATTTGGCCAATTTTCAAGCCATTTTTAGTTTAATTTCAAGCGGATGCTACCTATCGATATCATATCCGACCTCCATTAGCCAAATCCAACTGGTGGCTAGTCGACGAAGGCCTGAACTTGGCCCAAATAAAGAGAGATTGAGAGGGAGAAAGAAAGAGGAAGGAAAGAGAAAAAAAAAAAAAAGAAAACTATTTTTTTATTTTTAAAAAGTATTCGTTTATTTTTTAAATTAAAATTATTTTTTAATATATGTGGCACCATTATATGCCTCCACGTGTCAAAATTTTTGACTGGATACAAATATCACATCATTAATATTTAATAGTGTTATTGATAAGTATTACAACAAACGAAATAAAACTTTAAATATCAAAATTAATATTTTTAAAATAAAAATATCACATTAATAAATTTAATAAAATTCAGAAGCCATTTATGGTATCAATCCTTTAAAAAATTTATTAACATTAAAGGGAATAATTTCTCTTACATAATTATTTATAATTTTAATCATCCAAGCGGACCTTTAAAATTTGGATCTTAAGGCAGTTGCAATTAAAAATTAAATGGGCCAGCTAAAAATCAATGTAGACCTAAACCCAATTGAATTCATTTTATTACACAAACTGCCCTTCTTCTTCTTCAAAGGCGACCGGCTTATCCTCGTTTCTCTCTTCGAATCCGACATTTCCTCGCTGTCCAAAAAGGACGACACGCCAGCGAAACGCAGGTAAGTTTCCCTTTTCTTCTGTTTTTCCTCTTTCTATCCAACATCTACAACGCTACTCGGCGGAGAGGACTGCTCCGGCGACTCTCGGCTTTGTAGTTTATTATTGTTCATAATAATTTTTTTTTTTGCTATTTTATTTTTATTTATCTATCCGATTCGGACATTTTACCCAATTCCAGCTACGAAAAATGGCAATTCATTCACTTACTTAAATGTAATTGATTTAGAGCTTTTTTTTTTCTGTTTTTGCTGAAATTTCTGTACAACTTCAGTTTTCATGGTTACCATGTTTATAAAGTACTTGTAAAAACTCAGAAATGTTGATACTGACTTTAATTGCGATTAGTGAGCTCATCAAATTTCATTTATACTTCTGACTGGGCCAATTAACAATCTTTGAGTAAACTTCTTTCTCTGTGATAAATATAAATGTAATTTCTTGAATTTTGAACTCGTATTAGTCGATTGTTAATAGCTTCCAAAACCTTTTAAGCCTTAAATTGAAATTTCGTCTAATTGGTGGTTCAAAAAGAAACTGTACAATTGCTTACATTTTGCCTAGATGGTTTGATAAACTTATTTTTTCTGATTATTATTTTGTTCGAGTTATGTTAGTCTTCTGCCTTTGTGTATGTCAAGAGGCATTGAGTTTCACTATGCTCTCTTTTATTCAACACGTTGTAAAGAATGTTGTTTTCTCCTCCTTTTTTCCTCTTGTGATTCGGTGTATACTTATGTGTCCTTTTTAATGAAGGTCAATGGATAGGGATGATGATGACTTGGGTGGCCCTTGTGATGAGGAACCTGATAATAGAGCTCAATCCTCAGGCAAATTGGACTTGAATGTAGAGCAGGACTGTCGCGGCCAGAAAGTGAACCACGTTGATGCAACTTATTCCAATCTTCCCTCAAAAGATGAGATTAATGCAGATGGGGTACTAAGAGCTGGAATAGAATTTGAATCTGATGAACATGCCTACAGATTCTACAATAAATATGCTAGGTTGTTGGGTTTTAGTGTACGGAAAGATTGGATAAACAGGAGTAAGATACATGGTCAAGTGGTTTCTAGAAAGTTTACATGTTCCAAAGAAGGCTATAGGCGGAAAGACCAAAGAGATGCTAATGTGAAGAAGCATCGAAAGGAAACAAGAACTGGTTGCTTGGCACATATGATCATTACTCGTCAACCTAATGGTAAATATCGGGTTAGTCATTTTGAAGCAAAGCACAATCATGACAATATAAATCCTAATAACGGTCGGACTTTACAATTGCAGAAGGACCTATGCTTTGCTCATGTTTCTGAAACTGATCAGCCCAACAATTTAGAATCAGAAAAAACGGCCTTTGATTTGATGAGTAAAAAATTTTTACTGCGTGAATCTCTCGATTGTCTTCATGTGGATTATGGCAATCACCTAAGATCTGAAAGGGTGAGAGATATGAAAGAGGGAGAAGCAGGTTGTTTGTTGCGTTATCTTCAAAGGCAGCACTTTGAAAATCCATCATTCTTTTATGCAATACAGCTTGATATTAATGATAAGGTAAGCAACGTATTTTGGGCTGATTATAATATGGTTGTGGATTACAATTATTTTGGTGATGTGGTTCTTTTGGACACAAGATTTCGAACAAACAAAGATTATAAGCCATTTGTACAGTTTATTGGTGTGAACCATCACGATCAAGTTCTGATCTTTGCTGCAGCATTTCTATATGATGATACCGTTGAATCTCTTAAGTGGTTATTTCATACATTTTTAGAAGCAATGTCCGGGAAGAAGCCAAAGGTCATTCTTACAGATCAAGATGCAATAGTCGTTGAAGCAATCAGTTCTGTCCTACCAGAAACAAGTCACCATATATGTGTATATCAGATGCACCAGAATGCCCTAAAACACCTTAGCTACATACTGAAGGATGCAGAAGCCTTTGCCAATGATTTTAGAAGTTGCATTTATGATCACAATGATGAGGATGACTTCAGTCATGCATGGGAGGCTATGCTGGACAAATATAACCTCAAGCAAAATGAGTGGCTGAGGTGGATGTATCGAGAAAGGGAGAAATGGGCTGTGGTATTCGGCAAGAACAGATATTTTATTGACATGAAATGTTTGCACTTAGGTGAGAATTTATCTAACAAGTTGAGAAGTTATCTCAGCTCTGACCAGGATGTGCTTCAATTTTTCAAGCACTTTGAGAGGGTGGTAGATGAGCAACGCTACAAAGAAATTGAAGCTACTCATGAAATGAGCCACTGCAAGCCCAAATTGATGGGGAATGTGATTTTGTTAAGGCACGCAAGCGAAATCTATACACCAAAGGCATTTGAAGTATTTCAGCATGAATATGAAAAGTGTTTAAATGTTGTTGCTGATCACTGTAGTCAAAATGGATATTTATCTGAATACAAAGTTAATACTTTTGGAAAAAGTCAAGAATATATCGTTACATTTAATTCTTCTGATGATTCAGTCATTTGCAGTTGTATGATGTTTGAATATGTTGGGTTTCTCTGTAGTCATGCATTAAGAGTGCTTGATCATAGGAATATAAAGGTAGTCCCGTCCCGATATATCATAAGGAGATGGACAAAAGATGCAAGGATTGGATGTGCACAAGAGTATAGTGATTTCATCATGCAAGAAAATCCTAAGTTGGTTGCAGCAAGACGTTATAAAGATATGTGTCGTAGCATACTCAATATATCTGCCAGAGCTGCTGAATCTGATGATGCGTTCCGGTTTGCTTCAAGGCAACTGAATGAAATAATTGAAGGAGTGGAGAAGATCTTGGCACGAAAAGCTGAGGAAGCTCAAGTTATTGCCTCAAGTAGCAGTGATGCAAACGCTTCTGATTGTGAAAATATGGAGATTTTTCTGGATGGAAATGCCATTGAGGATCCAGTCGAGAGTAGCCAAGCCCAGAGTAAAAAAGAGAGCGAGAATTTTGTGCCGCATAGACATAAACAGAAAAATGTTTTTCACGGAGACTTGAAGACCAAAAGAATTCAGAATGAACGATCGAACTCACCAAACACAATTAGCTGCATTTCAAGTGCCGCACCAGCATATGTTTCACCTCAAGACCCTGGTCCAGCTCCTGTTATGCAGGTGACATTGGGCTTACCTAGATAAAATCATGTTTGCAACTAGTTATGTCTACTCGGCTTCTATGATTAAATTATTAAATTTTTGAAAAATGCCTTACACAGGGTTTATTCAACTTCGAAGTGAATCGGGTTGTTCAGTGCACAAGCCAACAGCTTAATTTGGTTATCGAGCAAGAGCCCAATGCTGAAATGTACCAACAACCTAACTTCTATACTGACCAACACGACTCACCGAGCGAAACCCAATTACTTCAGGTAATAATATTATATTTCACTGTGTGATGCACTCTGAAGCATGTGCTTTATGTAATAGACTGAGGACATTGTCCATGCAGGGGGAACCTTTAACTCATAGCACGTTCCATGATTCTGTTTCAAAAGGCAGCCAGCTGAGGCAGGTAAACGCTATTAACTAGGGATCAAAATCTATGCTACTTTGGCTCTTCATTTTTATTGAATTATCCGTATTCGATACATATTCAAACATGAACTTCAGGATACGATTTTTTAAAGACTTTCTAAATACATGAAAAAACTTAAAAAAAATTGAATATACTTGTATCAGATACATACTCATATTCGACATTCACACTCGAGTTCGATAAATGTTGACCAGAATAATAGCCATAAGTTTTGGCCGATTATTTTTCATCTTGATCAAATTCGGATCTCAATCTGCTGTATTGTTTCCCACTTGCAGGCTATGGAACTTGACATCCAACCTCCACATTCATCTTCATTTTTGCTTTATAATGAACGAGACAGAACTTCTGACATTCCATATATTGGGCCCAAGTAAAGGGCGAAAATCGAACATGTCATTCTACCATGTAAATGCATTTTGTTTTCGTACAGTTCTGAAATTTTTAGGATTTTTTTCAACTTTCAAACGTAAGAACATAATTTTAACTTACTGTTCTTAAATTTTTTGACAGTAACGATCTGATTGCGATTGCAAAAACTAACCCAACATGTGGGGTTGCAGATGTTAGATTTTGTCTGCCCTGTATTTTCAACTTCCAACCGTACGAACGTAGCGAGAGAAAAAAAAAAAGTTTATTTCTGATGTAGGTATTCATTTGGTTGGGTCGAGTTCAGGTTATGTCTAAATATGATTTTAACATTATATATATTTACATAAGCTTAGCTTTAAATATGAGTTTTAAATTTAATTTAAACTTGACTATAGTTGTAAATAAGTAGTTAAACTTAATTAGGTTTATCTATATTTTCGTTTTAATTTATTTTTAAAAAAATTTAAATTTTAATAATTTAGTATTTTTTTATCAAGTTTTAAAATTTAAATAATTTAATATATTTTTTAATATTTACATTATAATATTATATATATGTATTTTTTATAAGATAAAAATTACTTAATATATAAAAAATATAAAATTAATATATTATATAATTGTAAAATAGGTTCAGTCAAGTTTAGGTCAAGAAAGTGAGTAAATTTTCAGTATTCTTTAACCGTGTCATATTTTTTGTCAAAGTTAATTTATTAAATTTAATATTTTATTTAAAATTTTTTAAATATTAAATAGATTATTAAATTTAAGCAAGTAGCTTGGTCATGAATACTTTTACTCAAGCTACTTGTAGTTCTCAATCTGAAACTTGGTCTAGTCCATCCACTGCTATTTATGCGATTATGCCTGTTTAAACCTTTTTGTACGAAAACCCATTGCCTTGTATGGTATGGACATAGACAGAAGTCAGGCAACTCACCTCACCTCGCTGGATTCAGTCGAGTTTAAATTTGAATTTTAATATTTGGTCCAGTTTAAAATAATAATTTTAAATAAAAATAATATTTTAATTTTAATCTAATATAAAATATATAAATATTAATAAAATATTTTTTAATATGATGAATAATAATTTAAGCTTAAATCGGAGTGTTAAATTTGAGCTTGGGTTGGAAATTCAAAAAAATTCGAATTACAACCTGATTTGACTCATATTCAGGTCTAGTGCAATGTGGAGACCAAAAAAATTGGGTTCTCCGTGAAGGTGGCAATTGGCATATTTGAGTTAATTCGAGTATGACAAGTTTTGAATTTAGTTTTTTTTTTCTTTAATTTAGGTAAATTTTACATTATGTTATATGTAAATATTTTTATGCAATTTAAATGTTTAAATTTAAAAATGAATTATTATTTTTTAAATAAGTTTTTTATAATATGACATTTTTAATTATATTTGTAAATTAATACCAATATTTGTTATAATAAAAAAAATATAAACTAGTTTTATCTAACTTCGATTTGTTAAAAAAAAATTGATTATCGAAAATATAATAGATTATCAAATTGATTTGATAAACTCTAGTATTCAGCATTTAAACATACTAATATATATTACCACATGCACGGGTTCATATTTAAATACTTGTTGATTTATATATTTTTAATATATGATTTTATATTTTAAAAATCAATAAAACTAATAAATTTTATATTAACTAGAATTTGCATTAGTTTATTCCACAAATAAATTACATGAAATTATTAAATTTTTAATATTAATGAAAAATTGATTGTGAAGATAAAAAATAATATAAAATTTATTTTTTATTTATATCAAATAAATTGATAAAATTTTTAAGGTTAGTAAAATATAAAAACTTTTAAAACAAAACAATTCCATATAAACTTTTAATTCTTTTTATTTATTATCAAATTAAAACGAAAGTGTTTTAATGAAATCAAACTTCTTTATTATAAATTAGATAATTCTTATTAATAATAAAAAAATATTTACAATGACAATTTTAAAATATAATGAACAACAATGACTAAATTTATTAATTTAAAAGATTTTTCATATTCATACTTTTATATATATATTAGCATTTATTATCATATGCGCGAATGCTCATTATTTTGAATATATAATTGTAAATTTTAAAATTAATAAAATTAATAAAATGTATATTAACTAAATTTTGCATTAACATGTAAAGTTTATTTTATTTATACTATGTTGGATGGTTTGAGACTTTTCAAACTACTAAATAAACTTGGGAATCAATTGAAATTGAAATTTGTTGGAACAACCACAAGTAAGTTTTGCACCTTGAATGTTAAGTTTCACCAATATATAGTTAAATCTAGAATCCTATTTTCTATTATGTTTTATTTTTAAAGATGATGGATAATCAATCTCTTGTAAGTCCACATCAAGCATGCCATGGATAGTCTTGTTATTTAGATTTGGTACGTATTTTGCATAAATATACTTTGGTGATATTTTTATTAACAACTATTTTCACATGTCACAATAAAGATTATGCATTTTCATCATGTTTCCCTTCGTACTTTTTCTTTCATATAAACTAACAGCACGAACTGCCTTATTTAATGCACTTGATTGACGACACGATTATTACATCATTTTAATGATTAATAAATCATCTCAAGCTGTCAATTCACATGCATCCCTTTAGACGTATGCGTCACTACGCGAGATATTAGATTGTTCATAATTGCATGGCACTAGAATTTAAAGGGTGTGGTACGCTAGCTCTTTGGTTCGTATGCTAGATGAGGTATGGTCACAAGTGGACAGCAAAGGCTCGATTTATCCCAACTAAAATTCCGAGTTTTTATTCCTTCACTATTTTGTATCCAATCTCTTAACCCAAGTCTTTTTTCGTAAAGATAGACTGTGGCTTTGAAATCGGCATTAGTTCTCGTATAAATAAATCAATTGACTAATCTTAATCAATCTTAGACCCAACGCCAGCGAGTGTAAGAGGTGAAATACTCACCGCTCGCACTATTAAGCCATGCTATAATGATTTTTTTATTATTTTTATTTTTGATATCAAGACTTTTGCAATGAAATTCTTTAATACTGTAGTTTGATTTTTGATAAAGTTTTGAAATATGTTTTAGAATAGATAATATTTGGATTAATTCGTACATGTTTTTGAGATTCACACATTGTGTCGACGCATAGACTCTTAAGTTTGAGATGTAATAATATAATTTAATATATATAAGTTCTTAAAATACTTAGATTGAATACGATTAAATTTGTAACTTCGTTAAAAATGACAATTAAGCATACAAATTCACATTCCTTACCGTAATATAATCCTAAAATATTTGTTTTGTTCACTCTGACGAGTGCAATATCATTCCATTATGAGTAACGTGAGATAGTAATGGGTATTAAAAATTTGAATGTCTAATATTATTTTATTTGTAGTTTTGCGAATTTAGATAATTTGCATATTCAGATTTGGATTTAGTGTTGCAACAGATGAACTCTTAGACATTTATTATCCAAATATAGTTAAGTTTTGTTTAAATAGTATCAGATATTTTAATTTATTATCTGAATTCATTTTATTTATACGGATAACGAATTCAGATATTCAAATCTGATATCTATTTACATCTATAATTCTCGTTTAATTTTATATTTGTATTCTTTTAAAAAACAATTTAATAAATTAAAATATTTAGTAGATTCAAATATCTTACGAATATTGCTTTTTTTTATTTGGATGCGGATTGGATAGTAATATTCGGATATATAGCAAGTAAATAATAAACGGATTTGGATTACTGATAAATTAAATAGATTAGATATTTAAAAATTTACATATATCTAATATGCTATCGTCCCTAAATATGGCTTGTGAATTATGATTTTTGAGTACTAACTTAAGTAAGCTTATATAAGCACTCTAAAAATTACAATTATCGTTACATTAAGCTAGGAACCAACTTTTAACGAACAAAACCTGCAATGGCAATGAGCCTATGACAAGTGAAATTTATAATGTATCTCCTAACCTTAAAGAAATGAAAAAAATATGTGTGCACGGTCAAATGCCTTTTAAACGATCAATTTTTTTTATATATATATAATTATTTTAAAGATACGATGATAAAACAAAACTCTTTTTTTTGGATAATTGAGTTGCCATTCAAAAATCCAAAAAAATAAAAAATTTCAAGCATGTAGGTAACTATAATTTTAGATTAGTTTGCAGTTTTTTTTCACCACTAGTGTATAGGATAATTATCTAGCTCGGATAATAATCTCATACACTAACGGTGGAATAAATGAAACTCTAGAAATGCATTTATAGACACGTCCTATTTATTTATTTGTTATTTAATTATTTATTTGTTATTCTTTTAAATATATTTATAGAACATACGTTATCTTACTAACTTTACTTGTGAAGTTTTTTTTCATCTTTGGTGCATAGGGATAATTATTTATTTTGTTTTAGTATAAAATAAAATGCTTACAAAGATTGCTATGTATTGTTATTGATTTTAGATTTGCAAATCTGATATTACTAAATCTGCTTGACCTCATGATTCAATCAAATTTAGAATGGGGTGATTTTGATAATCTCTTCAAAATCTTAAGATGCAATTTCATAAATGTCATACTTATTATGTATATAAACCAATCAATATCATTCCAAAGAGAGATGATTTGCTCCTAACTCTCAAATCTCTTAACTTTTTGAAATGAAAAACGGGGTAAATTTTCCAAAACCCCATTTTTCGCATTCTCAAGTATCAACATGTTGCTATGATTTCTATGGAATAGTTAGTGTCTCCAATTGGAATTATTTGTTTTCATTACCTTTTTAGTTTGATTGTGTTACCCTTTAATATTTTACCACTTTAGTACAATTCACCCTCACAAAATTCTTTTGACCTCTTAAAAACAATTCATTGTTTTATTTTCTTTTTTTAGCTAAAATAATAAAGAGAAGGCTTGAAATATATGATTAAAAGTCCATTTAAGTCTCAATCATAAAATGACATTCTCTTTGTAAAGAAAATGGTTTTTGATTGGAGATTCAAATGAATTTTAAGTAAAAAAATTAGGTTATAAATTAGTGATTTTTAAAGTTGAAAAAACAATTGTGGCTCTGATTAAAATTTCAGATAGACCCAAAATATATAAGTTGGGTCTTGAATTGATTTTGTTTTTACTTGAAAAAAAATTGTATTATTATTATTATTATTATTTGATCTCGGAAAAATTTGTGTTATTAAGGACATGCTAGGATAAGAAACGCATAGAAAGTGATTGATTAAATGGATTTAGTATTGAGAAAATTTTATTACAATCAAATCAAGTTATCATATTTATATATTTATAGTGAAAGCAAGTGAAAGTATATTGATTTAGTGAACGTTTCATCTAATAATTGATTTGATTTTCTTACTAATGCAACTATATATATATATATATATATATATATATAAAATCAAGAGTTAAAAAGAAACTTAAAAATCAAACCCTTTAAAGACTCTAAATTTAAAGTCAAAGAGCGAGCGAGAGAGAGAGAGAGAGAGAGTTGCGTCCAAATTAGTGTTAGAACAGGGGGCCTATATCAGTGTATCACGGCAGAATTAGATCGAGGAAGGAGGAAACTACTATCTACCCCCAGATAAATACAAAAGTACCAAATTTTTTTTTTTTATTTTCTTATTCTGGAATGGCCGAAATATAATCTACACTTGTCTGTGTCAGTTTTGGAGATGGATTTTGGCTGTTTCATGGAGTTTCAAGCACAGTAAACACGATATTAACCGAACCAGGAAGGATCAAGTCCCACCCAAAAGACACAAGTTTTGGAGGTAATGTCCATGGCTCCCTATTGTTATTATTTTTTTTCTAATTTTCTCTCTTATGGAAGAAAGAAGAAGGGAGAAATAGGCCATTGAAAAGGTGAAAAGAAAAGAGAAGGGAGATATATTACTGCAGCCTTCATTAGGGTTTATGAGTTTTTTTTAAATAATAAATCGAGACTTTTTGGATACTAAACAAAACATTAAGCTATTTGACCATTGCTTTTCTCTCCCTTATTTCTTCTTTCTTTGTGAGTCAGCTTACTGAGTGGTGACTGACTCCACAGATTCCAACTCTTATTATTATTACTAATTTTTATATATTTTTGTGGGTAAAAACTTAATATTTTATTATATAGATTCTGTCCTTTTACTCTCCTACAAATACCAACAGTTAAAAAAAGGAGAAAGAGAAGAGAGAAAGATCTCATAACCTGCATCTATTCCCCTTTGTGCAGAAGAAACCACCCCCCCCCCCCCAAAAAAAAAAACTGACCTTTACCTTTGCGTACTGCCAAAAAATAAAAAATGGGTATTAGCCTTTTTATTTTTCTTTTCTGGGTTCGTTTTTTTTTTTTTTTTCCCTTTTGTGCATTTATTTCTTACAGCCTGTTTCTTAATTGCATTATCAGAGAGAGAGGTCAACTGGGCCTTTTTCATGCTTTGATTCTGGTTCACTTTATTGCTGCTAATCATATGGTATTTTGAAGAGTGTGTATGTGAAAGAGATAAGCTTTTGCCTTTTTGTTTTTTTGTGTTTTGTTTTTGGTCTTTGGCTTTTGCTTTTCTTTTACATGCCATCTTTTTTTCCGAGCTCCCTCCTTTAGTGTTTGTAATAATGAAGTTTTTTCTGGGGTCCTTTTCATTTTGTCAAATGTATTGCCAGGCAATTGGTCAAACATGCAGCTGGAAAAATTAGGGTTTTTTCATATTTGTCAGTCTCTTCAGGGCGTCTTCGGGGATTTTCCTAGGCTGGATTTTAGGTAGAGAGAACTAAGAAAAGGGTGTGAACGCTTTGAAATATATAACTAACGAGATTTAAAAAAAACAAAAAAAAGAGAAGTGGCCTCTCTTAAGCGGTTCCACCACTTTTTTCTCTTCCTTAAACTTGACTTTCTTGAGAGAGAGAGAGAGAGAGAGAGAGAGAGAGAGAGAGAACTATAAAGAGTCTTTCAGAGAGAGAAACAGGAGAGAGTGATGCGTTGAGTCATGCATGGGCTTTGACAAGGAAGTACCTTTTCTAGTTTTCTTCACACTGTCTTTGTTGAGATGAAATTGTTAAAACTTCAGCTCAATCTGGGTGTTTTTGTGGACGATGTTGTTCCACACAGTAACATGCTAAGTGGTGCCATTGTTGAGCCACCTCTTCTCACCCAACATATTCCCAATCTATGCGAAGCTCTCTCTCTCTCTCTCTCTCTCTCTCTCTCTCTCTCTTCTATGTGTTGCCTCATCTCCCTTTCTATCTCTGAATACACACACCAGTGCTTTGTCCTTTAATTAATTTATGACCCACTTCATTACTTTCTGTTTCGATGATCTTGGCTGTGTGTTTGTTATTATTTTTAAGGTGGGTCATTTAACGTGGGGAACTTGTTTTTGGTGCAGAAAAGAATGGATGGCCATGGTGAGATGGGGCTGATTGGAGGAAACTTTGATCCGGGCTTAGTTGGGATGATGAAGGAAGATGGATATGAGAGTAGGTCTGAAAGTGATCATCTTGAAGGTGCATCCGGTGATGATCAGGATGCTGCTGATAAGGGACCGCCTAAGAAGAAGAAATACCACAGGCACACTACGCATCAAATACAAGAGCTTGAATCGTATGTTTACTTACTTTCATTTCTTTGAAGGAATTTTTTTTTCTTTTAAATTTGTAATTTGATCACCAAAATTTTCATGGGTTTGAGTATTGAAGGTTATTTCTTTTTCTTTGTTGCATTTGTTCTTTAGTTTCTTCAAGGAGTGTCCTCACCCTGATGAAAATCAAAGAAAGGAACTTAGCAGGAGGCTAGGCTTAGAGAACAAGCAAATCAAATTTTGGTTTCAAAACAGGAGAACCCAAATGAAAGTAAGTTAATCAGTTTTTTTAATCTTGATGATTGAGTTCTAAACTTAAGACTTGAGTTCGAGATTGCTAATATTGAAAGTTTTATCGTTTAAACCAGACCCACTTGGAACGCCATGAAAATGTAATTCTTAGACAAGAAAATGACAAACTCCGAGCCGAGAATGATTTGTTGAAGCAGGCCATTACTAGCCCGATATGCAACAGTTGTGGTGGTCCTGCACTGCCTGGTGAAATATCTTATGAACATCATCAACTTAGGATTGAGAATGCTCGACTAAAAGAGGAACTAAGCCGGATCTCCGCTTTAACAAACAAATTCTTGGGCCGGCCTTTGTCGTCCTCGGCCAATCCCATTCCTTCCCAGTGTTTAAACTTCAATTCGGAGCTTGCAGTAGGAAGAAATGATTTTTGTGTTTTGAATAATGCAGGCACTAATTTGCCTATGGGATTTGACTTTGGTGTTGGGGCTATGATGCCATTAATGAAACCTTTTGCCCATGAAATACCATATGATAGGCCAGCCGTCGTAGATGTTGCATTAGCAGCTATGGATGAATTGAATAAGATGGCGCGGATGGATAATCCTCTTTGGATCAAAGGCTTGGATGGTGGGATGGAAACCTTGAATCTCGAGGAGTACAGGAGGATTTTCTCCTCTTGCATTGGCATGAAACCAAGTGGCTACACAACTCAGGCTTCAAGGGAAACTGGCCTGGTTTTCCTTCGCGGCTTGGCTCTTGTAGAGACACTAATGGATGCAGTACGTCAACCATTCAATTACTTATTGCAGTAAATTTGTTTTTCTACCGAACTTCCTATCTGCCGTTAGGATTTGATAATGTATTTACTTTTTGATACCCATTTACAGGTGTTGCGTAACGGGTAAAATGCGAGGTTATAATATTTGTCATGTTGCATAACGACCATAATTTTTATGATCTTTACTAGTATTTTAATCTACTTACATGTTTCACCTTTACATTTCATTTAATATATATCTTTGATCTAGTTAAATTAATTTCTCTACTGGTAAAGATGTTCCGCAGATGGTGCATCACTGATTTTATTGATTGAATTTTGAAAAGTAAAAAATAATTGAAAATTATTGTTTGACAAGTTCTTTTTCTGCTACTTTATGAATAGAATCGCTGGGCAGAAATGTTTCCCTGCATGATTTCTAAAGCAGCAACAATTGATGTGCTATCCAGTGGTGCGGGTGTAACCAAAGACAATGCATTACAAGTGGTATTTTTTTTTCCCATCTCTGCCATCTATCTTTATCACTTTTGCTGCTTATTTGGGGACTTATGAATATCATATACTTGCAGATGGATGCTGAATTTCAAGTGCTTTCACCTTTAATTCCTACCCGTCAGGTGAGATTCGTCCGGTTCTGCAAACAGCATTCGGAAGGTGTGTGGGCCGTGGTCGATGTTTCTATTGATGCTAGCCAAAATGCTGCAAATACACATATGTTTACAAACTGCAGGAGGCTTCCTTCTGGTTGTGTTATCCACGATGTGGACAACAAGTACTCCAAGGTAATCCCCAATTTGAATATTTTAAAAGAAACATGTAGTGGATATCATTGAGCCTGCATTGCACTTGCATGTTTTTCTTATATGTATTTAATGAGGTTGTTGCAACTACAACTTCTGAGTTTGGTTGAGACTTGAAGGTGAAAAAAAACATGCACTTGGACTGCAGTATCAATCCACCTTCACTTGTGCTTTGCCGAATTTAATAGTCCTGTTATGATGCAACTAATTTCCCTTATCTTTGATGAGGTAGCTAATAAGATATAGTAGGACTTCACCTAAGAATATGAAGCTTTAATTATTATTTTGCTCAAGAAGATGCTTGCGTAAATCATTTTAATATTTTCGTTTCAAAGCTAAGGTTTTTTATCTATCTATGTTATCTAAACTCGATAGTATCATATATAGATATGTATCTGATATGGATATATTCATTGTTTTTAAGCTTTTTTCATAGCTTTAGAAGATCATACCCAATCGAATATGTTTCAAATAAAAGTATAATAAGTGTTTTAAGGAAAATTAAAAGTCCGGGGCAACGTAGGTTTCTATACATATTTAGTCCACTGCTAATTGCAGAGATGAGTTAGTCAAGGTTACATGCAGTCACAGCTTGATGTTACTATAATCTTGAGTGTACCTTAGTCATAATCTTTAAACGCAGGCAAATCCTTGGAATCGCCAATCAATGTTCTATAAATCGCATTTTTACGTGGCTCTTTGTTCCTTAATGTAAAATTTGACAGAAAATGTCTATTCAAGTTTTGTGCTGCTATTTTCTAACAGTGTAGACGTTTTGCGTCCCATTTACCGGGACTTATTCCTTGACATTTGACTTGATTTAGCCCTCTTCGATCTTGGCTCTGTCTGCCGTCTTGAAGCAGTGTTTTCAAGTTTCATGGATATGTATGTATGTATGCTTCTTAACAAAATAAGAAGAAAAATCTTGCAAAAGTAAGGCCCAGAAAATTTTTATAATACACAGTATAGTTTTCTATGCTTCATCTAGTAATATCATGACAGATATAGACTTCAAAAAAATATATATATTATTGAACAATTTTAAAATTTGAGATGAATGAAGCCAACAGATTTTTTTTTTTTTTCTTTTTCCATAAAATTTTAACTGCCTTTTTTGATGAATTCATGGAGTTTGGTATGATATTTGTTGGGAGGGACCATGCTTACAAGTACTTAAATGCAGGTTACATGGGTTGAACACTCGGAATATGATGACAGCACTCTCCACCATCTGTTGCGCCCATTACTCAGTTCTGGCTTCGGTGCACGCAGGTGGGTCGCCACTCTCCAAAGGCAATGCGACCGCTTGGCAATACTAATGTCCCCCGATATCCCTGGTGAAGATAATACAGGTTTTTCATTTTTAACTGCTATACATCATTCTTTCACTTTCACAAATATGGAGGAATCATCTTCTGAGACATGCTATTCTGGCACAGGAATAACTGCAGCTGGGAAAAAAAGCATGTTAAACCTTGCGCAGCGCATGACGTATAACTTCTGTGCTGGAGTTTGTGCTTCAGGCGTGCATAAATGGGACAAGCTTAGTGTTCGTGATATAGGTGAAGATGTAAGGGTGATAACGCGGAAGAACATACACGATCCCGGTGAGCCTCATGGGGTTTTGCTGAGTGCTGCTACATCCGTATGGATGCCTATAACACAGCAAAGGCTGTTCCATTTCTTGCGGGATGAACGGATGCGGAGTCAGTGGGACATTTTGTCCAGTGCTGGCCCAATGCAGGAGATAGTCAATGTTGCCAAAGGCCCCGGACAAGGCAACTCTGTTTCTCTCCTTCGTGGCGGCGTAAGCGTTCGCATTCTTAGATTTATTAGACTTTGAATGCAGATATCTTAGATTTTCTTAGTTTGAGATTATATAGTGTTCCTTTTTTTTACAAAACTTGCAGGCTATTAACGCAAATGAGAACAACATGCTAATTTTACAAGAGACATGGAGCGATGCTTCTGGTGCATTAGTTGTCTATGCACCAGTTGACGTATCCTCAATAAGTGTGGTGATGAATGGTGGTGATTCAGCACACGTCGCACTCTTACCATCAGGATTTGCAATTCTTCCTGGTGTTTCACCTAGTCATCATGGTACCGGGCAAAGCAACTCCTCCAATGGACCTTCGGTGAAGCCTAATGTTGATGGGAGTACAAGTAGTGGATGCCTACTTACAGTGGGATTCCAGATTTTGGTGAACAGCGTTCCTACTGCTAAGCTAACAGTGGAATCAGTTGAAACTGTGAACAATCTCATATCCTGCACAATTCAGAAAATCAAAGATGCCCTTCAAATAACATAGCTGGATCAGTTGAGTAAGGTGCTGCATATATATATATATATATATATATATATATATATATATATGCATGCGTTTGTTGATAGA
>JBBYHM010376221.1:3696-16940 GCA_038381775.1 Adansonia rubrostipa
AGTCATTTTACATGTCTAGATCTTTCCACAAACCTTTTAAGACATTGAAATACTTGGTGATAATTTCTCTTCCTTGTTGGATCTCACCAAGCCTTAGTTGGAGTTTGTAGATTTGTGATTGGTTCCCAGAATCCATTCATAGTCATTTTACATGTCTAGATCTTTCCACAAACCTTTTAAGACATTGAAATACTTGGTGATAATTTCTCTTCCTTGTCGGATCTCACCAAGCCTTAGTTGGAGTTTGTAGATTTGTGATTGGTTCCCAGAATCAGAGTAAATCTGGTTAAGGTTTTCCCAGAGTTCTTGTGCTGTTGGGTAGCACATATAATTTGAGCTGATGTCATCATCCATGCCATGCCATGACTACGGAATTTTTTGCATCCTAGGTTGCAAACATAGGATCTGTGCTTGCTGGTGCCTTCTTGTCCCCCGTTAAATATCCGATTTTTCCTCTTTCTCAGATGTACATACGAACAAATTGGGACCAGCGACGAAAATTGTCACCATTCAGTCTAATGTTGGCGATTTGAACGGAGTATGATTCAGAGTTGAGAGAGTTAAGGTTTCTTGAAACATTGGTGGGGTGTGGATAGAATTAGTGGAGGTCTCAGACATATTAGACATAGTAAAAAGAAAGCACTGTTTCAGAGAAGAAAGGTTTTGAAAAAAAAAAAACTATTAGGATAGAAAAAATGGGTGGCGATTAGGCCAGAAATAAAGATAGATAGGCTCTGATGCCATACTAAAATAGAGAGAATGGGATGAGGATTTTTTGATATTTTATTACCACACATAGAGACTATTACAAGTAACCTATTTATAGGCTTTAAGTGGAGAAAATAAGGAAAATTAATGCTACAAAATTAATCAAAATAATTACAAAATAAATCAGAGTAAATCTACAGCTATCATCTTACATTTACAGCAATTACACAGTGTGTACAGCTAGGAACTCCTATAATTCAGCTAATAGTAATTAGCTAATATTCAGTCAACTCTTCAACATCTTTATTCTTAAAAAGTGAAGGAAACATGTTTTTAAGTAAAATAAAAGATGTATGACCAAGACAGTAATGATGAAGCCAAATTTCAGATTTATTAGGAGATAGGTTACTAGAGGAGCAGGTGAGGGATAGCTGATTATTTTTCTCCTTGTTGCCACTCGTTTCCTTAAGGTAATAAAGCCCATCATTCACCTTAGCAAATCCAATCGTCTTCTCCGTAACCGGAACCTGAAAAACATAGTGAGGAGAATAGAAAGTTGCTTTGCAGTTTAGATCTTTGGTAATTTGATGAATGAATATGAGATTGGAGGACAATTTTGGGACACGCAACACATTATTTAGAGACAAAGAATCAGACAGATTTACTGTTCCTTGGCCTGCAACGGTTATAGGAGATCCATCTGCAACAGTAATTTTTCTATTTCCTGGACATGGGTTATATGTTTTAAATCTGATTTGGGCTGTGAGTCACATAGTCAGTGGCTTTTGAGTCGATGACCCAAGAGCCTAGGGAAGACATACTCGAGGCACTTAAAGCATGAGAGTTAAGGCACTTACCTAATTGAGCCAATGAACACGTGCTAGAGGACTTTTCGAGAGAACTTAGGAGGTTTCTTAGCTTGTCTATTTCTTCTTTCTTGAATTCTTCAATATCAACCTAGTTGGATTTTTCTTGAGTTTGATCTTCCCCATTAGTAAAGTGGGCTTTTCCTCTTTTGAATCCTCCTTTACTACTAAGGACTTGTTCCTTCCCATGGAGTTTGAAGCAATTCTCTCGCGTACGGCGTGTTTTTTTGCAATATGTGTGCACCAAATTGAGTCTTTATTTGATTCTGCATGTCCATTACTTGTCTTTATTTCCTTATAGCTCAACTTTGTAGAAACCAATGCTAAGCCTTCTAATGTTTTAGGCTCCAACATAACTTCTCTCTTATGCTCTTCAGCCTGGATCAATGATATTGTCTCGTTCAGAGATGGTAATTTTTCCTTTCCCAATATCTGGACTCTTATCTGATCAAATTCCACATTGAGACCTATAAGGAAGTCATAAATTCTATCCTTTTTGATAAAGCTTTTCAAGGTGGCTGCATCTTCACTACACAGCATTTGAACACACCGGTATTGGTCCATTTCCTGCCATAGGTTTTGGAGAAGGTTGGCATATTGAGTGACAGAAAGGTTACCTTGTTTAGTGGTTGAGATCTTCGTTTTGATCTCATAGATTAAGGCAGCATCTCCTGCCTTTGAATAGGTCTATCGAACAGTATCCCATATGTCTTTAGCTGTTGGTAGGAACATGCAAGTGTCACTTATTTCAGGTAAAATGGAGTTCCATAGCCATGGCATAACCATGGAATCCTCTTCATCCCAAGTAGCGAATTTAGGGTCTCATTCTTTCGGTCCGGTCCCAGGTAAGTGATTGAGTTTGCCTTTTCCTTTGAGAACAGTTTGAACAAATTGTGACCACTTCAAATAATTTTTTCCATTAAGCCTGTACACTGTCTGGATGTTATGCAAATCCCCTGTTTGTTGAGTATTCGATGTCTCTTCTGATTTGGTAGTGGAGTTGATTTCTGAAGTTTCAGAAATGTCGAAGGTTTTAATAAGAACCAAGAAGAATTGGCAATCAAGGCCAATGATGAGAAAAGATCAGTAATGAAGACTGAGAAAATTGTACTTGGCAATAAGGACTTGGAGAGGAGAAAACACTCAGCAATGAAGGCTAACAGAAGGAGGTCCCAAGAGCAACAGCTCTGACACCATGAAAAAAAATGGAATTTGACTTTTGTCAATTCCATGAAATTTGTTATCTCCCAAAAATTAGGAGCAAATTATTCTATCCTAACAAAGAGCAAAAATCATGGGCTATATATGGAATTTCTAGCTATACAAAATAGGATATTTTGACTATACATGAATTTTAGCTGTAAGATATTCTGGATTTTCAACAAAACTGTTCACCGTCTCTCTATTTGTAGGGAAAGAATTTGGCTAGAGCTAGGATAAAGATAATTACATTAATTTATCAAACTAAATATCAGAATTTAATCTCTAGTCTTGATCTCGATTTCATGAAAGGTTGTTTGCAATCTTCTTTCTTGATAAATATAGCCATATAGTTGGATTATGTAAGAGGTAATTCTCGTTTTCGTCATCTATCCAAGAGATAAATGGCACAATTATGTAAGAGTTAATTTTGATTTTCTTCATTTATCCAAGAGATAAATGGCATAATTATTTAAGAGATAATTCTCTTATTTATCAATATGATCAACCTTCAAAGTTAGTTACTTATAACTTTGTAAATTTTTAGCTCTCAAACTTTTAACCCAAGTGAAATTCTTTCAACTTCTCTTTGTGTAACTAGGGTTCTCCAAGATCAGCTCATAAGTAGTTAAAACCCACACAAACTCCCTAAACTTAGTCACTTTGTGCTTCCTTTGTATCTTTCATCCAATTAAGTCCTATAAAATGAGAAGATAAATAAATGATTATTATAAACATATAAGATAACTTGAAAGACTAAGATAAAAAATAATTCAGGTAAAATTAGACATTTATAAACATGTACTAAAAAAGATGAGATTAAAGGGAAAACAACGAAAGTACTAGTGTAGTCAAAGGGGAAAGATGCCCTTAAATGCACTAGGATCTGTGTATTACTTGAAAAGCAATGGGTTCAAGACAAGTGCTTGCTCAACTGAACCCAGTCACTAAGGCACACACTGACATGTGCATAAATACATAGTTTGTACCTAATAAACTTAAAATATACTCTAATTCTAGTGAATAAACTTTGAAAAGTTGACTGCCATTTTATTGTTGAATGGTTGAGAAGACGAAACAATATCCCGAAAACTTAAAGTCTCTCCAGATTTTCTTACCTACCATGTCCACTAGTTTGGTTATTTTCTACCTCCAAACTTTACATATATATGGTTGCAAGGCTTGTTGCTAAATGATTCTATCACTGGCACCCAATCTAAACCAGCTTCATCAATTAGATGTGAAGTGTACGTGAAAATTTCAACAGGCTTTGAGATAGGAAGCAATGCAAACAAGGTTTGTAAGCTCCAGAAGCCCTTGTATGGTCTGAAGCATCCCCCAGAGCATGGTTCGATAGGTTCACAAAGGCAATTTTTCCCTGGACAAACTTTTCTCCTAATGGGAAAGTTGCTATTCTTATTGTTTATGTTGACAATATTGTTGTGACTGGGGATTGTCTGAAAATGGACTACTTAAAAGAGGTACCTGCTAAGGAATTTGAGATCAAAGATCTAGGATTGGTAAAATACTTCATAGGCATGCAGGTTGCTCGTTCAGAGATATTGTATTTTCACAATGCAAGTACATCCCTGACTTATAAAGGGAAACTAGAATATTAGGACGCAAGCCTGCAAATACTCCAATGGTTTCTACCAATTGACGCTAGAAGATGTCAACAACTTGTGGAAAAGCTTATTTAGCTGTCCCACACAAGGCTAGAAATAGACTTACTTGTTAGTGTTGTGAGTCAATTCATGAACAAGCCAAATGAAGAATATCTTGAAGCAGTTTATCAGATTCTTGATACTAGAAGATGACCCTGGTAAAGGAATATGCTTTTGAAGAGGAACAACTAAGGGAGTTGGAAGTCTACTCAGATGCTATTTGGGCTGGATCCATTATAGATCGAAGATAGACTAGAAGCTACTGCACCTATGTATGGGGAAACTTCGAAATTTGGCGTAGCAAGAAGTAGTTTATTATGCCTGCTGAGGCAGAGTCTAGAGCTTTAGCCGAGAGTATATGTGAAGTATTATGGCTGAAAAGATTCTTTAGAGAGTTAAGGATTTCAACAAGAGAACCAATGAAGGTGTTTTGTGATAATTTGATTGCACCATTTTATCAAGAAAAGGTTGAAATAGGAATATTGAACTTGATTTACACATCTTCCCACAGCCAAGTGGCAGATGTTCTAACAAAAGCTCTTCCAAGAATAAAGCTTGAGGAATTGAATTCCTAGCTGAGAATGATCAACATCTATCTTCAGCTTGAGGGGAGCGTTGAATTCTAAAATAAATCCCTAAACTTTAGGGTCAGTTTTTCTTTTTTAGCAAATAGACTTAGATTTTCCCCTTTAGTTAATTTTGTGTTAAATAAAGAGATTAGGAAAGTTGTTTCCTGAAATCTCTCGAGTTTTATTCCTTTCTTTTTTCTTGATTTAAGGGATTTGTTTGTTGCTAGAATTAAGTAGGATCGATGCTAGACCTGTTGCCATATTTCTCCTACATATTCAAGCAGTTTCTGATTATGAAAATAAGATACACAGCTTTCTTCTTTGAAATTCTTAATTATTGTACATTATATTTTTCTTTGATCTGCATAGAAAGTGTAATTTAGCATAGTTTTGTAGATCACACCCTTGGATTTAAGGACCTTACAAATTATTTATATATATATATATATATATATATATATATATATTATAAAATTAACTTCTTTTAGGCAAGTCTTTGGGTACCTGAAGCCTTGTAAAAAGCATGTGCTTTAGTAAATGGACCTAGCCCTGAGGCACTTTTTTTCTCTCTTGATGCCTCACCTTGGGTTCTAGATGAGTACTTTATTTTTAGTTTTATAACACTAGCACAAATGATTAGAGAAATAAAGAATTGGTTGATTGTTCCTCTATAAATGGTTATGAGAAAAGAAGAATTGAATTTGATTGTTCTTCTGCCACTAACTGTTGTAGTGGAAGCCATGAACTATAGAGTGACGGTACCGAAAAAACAAAACTAATTAGAGTGATATAAGGAAGTAATTAAGTACCACTAATGAGTAGAGAAAAGAAATACATGCAGCTGACATGTCATTAGCGTATTTCAATTGATGTTGCAAGGTCTATAAGAGAACTAACAAAGAACTGGTGTGGGAAACACTGTAGTTCTTAGATTTTACATTTCATGGCTAGATCCATGTGGGAAGAGATACTTGCGGAGCTTCCTAATATTGAAGAAGTAAACATGCCCTGGTAGTGCTTTAGTTTTCTATTCCAAACAAGAAGAGATTGATAGAAATTAGGGGATGCAGCCCTATAACTTGTGCAGGCCTACTGATGAGTTGTGAATGCTGATTATCAGAATAGTTCTCGAGCCTTTAACAGCACAAATACTAGGTCAGTCTTAACTCTTCCATCTGCGTTAATCATTTCCCACTACCTTGGGTACTCCTACGATCGCTATTACTTTAAGAAGACTGCAACTCTCGCAGCTCCCTTCCTAACAGGATTAATGGCACAGTAAGGAAATATCTTGAGAAGAGGCTTGAACGACTTGTAGTCCCAGTAAATGCAAAATCTTCTTCCCCCTAAAGCCATGACTTAACTAGTTCAAACTTTGACTTCAGACCAGATAAAAGTTTGAGAACCATCATCTGTTCTCTTCGCTTTTATCCTTGGAAAATCATCAGAAGATATTGGCTGAACAATGTACACCTCCCCATGGAAACTGTTTGAATGTAACAAAATCACTCGTTTTATCTCCATATTGCAACTTGGTATTTTGAGAATCAATTGCACATGCAATTACTATAGTACAGCGATTGAACATAATCCTGTATCTGGATTCCCTTAAAAAGGTGTCTTTAATGAGTTCATATTCCAGCAATCCATGGCACCATCTTGTTTTATTATTAACCATCTGGGCATCTTTCTAAAACCATGCATTTACCTATTTTCTTATAATTTGTGGTTATTTGAGTGAAATTGTGTTGCTTCATATTTATCAATTAAAATAAACTTTAAACCTCTTGGAATTTAGGCTGCTGCAATAAGTACCGCCTTTCAAATTTTTAGTTGTATATAGCGGGGCAGCATAGAGGATGGAACACCTTCTGAATCCACGGTCTATCCCATTAAGCACGTCAGATAGCTAAGAAACTAATGAATAGCATAACAAACATTGTATACTAATGCTTGCTACCACAATCACCATTTCATGACCATGGAGCAAATATAAAATTTTATATAATGAAAACCATTTTGAGCACCAAAATTTGGGCTTTCTGATATCAAATAACTTAAGAATTTTGAAACTTAATAGGTGGAAAGAAGCCAATATATGTTTGCTACCCAGGTTTTCTTTATTCTTTGTAATGTATCTGCATGTCCTTATATGTATACACAAGATCTACCCTGAATTATCTCCCACTGTCACTGGACGCAGTCCCAGGCTTTCTTTTTTCTCATGTTGGCTTCTCGCCCCCTCCGTATTTAAAATCATTGTCAGTCAGCTCAGCGCTCAAATACCATATTAATGAAGGAGAGAGAAAGAGTAAAGCGATTGATATACTGGATGCTAAATTGCAGTTGCCTCCTAGAATAAAACTTGTCCATAGTTCATATAGAATCTGTCCTTGACACTATAATATACTTCTCAAGGTCTGTCTGTATCAAAATGTAGTTGAATGAGATTTCTTTACCTTACCATATTTTATTCTGCTCTTTAACTTGTAAACAGTTATATCTTATTTATTTGCATTGCTTTGTTTCTATATATGTATCCCTTTGTTTTGTTTCGAAGATTGTTCTCTTGATATCATTGTGAACAAACAGAAGGGTAGTTGACTTGGGCAAGGTCATTTGAAAAGGATGAATTTCTTCACGCAGCTTAACAAGAAAATGCCCTGTCCTCTTTTATTAGAGCATTAATAAAAATTGTCACACAACGTGGATGTGAAATAAATGCACAGCTTATCTTGTCAGGGTTTGAAAATCATTGCAACTAACGAACTGGTAACTGCCTTGAGTGATAGCATCAACAGCGGAATTTCCTCTATAAAACATTGAAGAAATACGAAAGCTTGTCTTCTGTATTATTTGTAATTATCTATTTCATTTTGCAAGTTTTCCCCATCGATGAGTTCTTTTTTTTTTTAACATTTTTTGTGATTCGTCCCCTTTTTCTTTGGTTATGTTATTCTTAAAAGGTTATAATCGTATAGCACTTATCTTAAAGCAGATTGGAACAGAAAATTTTAGAAACCTGCTAATGTGTACAAGTAGGGTCTCTATCAGAAGGTTGTAATTGAAGGAACATCTGTAATTGTTATTTTTGTCGCAGTTCCCCCCCCACCCCCATCATCCCTCTAATTGTTATACAATTATAATATGTCATTATTAGATTTGTGGCATTATTGCTGCTATTCATTTTTTACCAGTGTCTGATCCTTTCACTAGAAAACTTAATTTTATATCATCTCGTTGACTTGTTTTAACTTGTTTTAACTTACTTTCTGTTTTGAGCATTCTCCCATTAATTTGTAGAGGTGATGATTCAAGGTCTCACTCAAGTACCTGGGAACGTGTTGATTTAAGCTTTCAAAAAAGTAAACGATATGTTGCTCATAATACAATTCAGGCAAATTCAATAGTGTAATAGTTTTTTTTTTTTTTTTTTTATTTCACTCTGTATGCTTCATTGGTGATGTACAAAATTGAAAATTGTTGTGTTCTCGGAGCTTAAGTTGCGACACCTTGTTCAAACAGGGCAGACATCTTCCATTTATGCCAATAATCCATTGAAAGGTAGCCAAATGCACAAGGCTCCCGCATCATGGAGTCCTTGGAGGGATAAATGTGCGCATCTGGCTCCATGCTTTACAAAGAGGCTGTGTGCCAACAATCCAGTTTTATAAAGAAATAAGGGTGACTAAGAAGACCTTGGCAGTACCTTTTTGCCCCAGTCTAGAAAAATTTTATTATTAGCAGCTTTTGCACTTGGTCAAGGATTTCTTTTTATGGTAACGTACCAACACGAAGAGAAAATTTTGGATCTTATTTCTTTTCTGTAGAGGCGTGGTGTGGAAAAGCAGTTTGACAAAGAGTTGAACGTCAAATGCATTCAGATGCTAACTGGTTAAACTCAAGCAATGCTCATTATTAGTTTACAACTTTAACCAGAAATCTGAAAGCAATTCGTCTATGATTATTCACTTATTTGTTATACTATCATGGTTTACACATGGTTATGTGTCTAAGAAGTGTGTGCTCAATTTTCTTTAAGTCTTTTCATAAATTTAGAAGATTTACCCTCTCCAAATGTGTAGGACACTGAGCATGCAGGGACATGAAGAGTTGTAGTGACAAGGGCACTTATTGGTGATTCCTTTTCACCCTACTTGTATTGTTTGACTCATATTTTGCCTTCTCTAGGTGAAGAGCTACTGGTTGAATTCTGATGGGACAGATGTGGTATTGCATATGATAGACAATTTCCTTATCTACTTGTATTGTTTGACTCATATTTTGCCTTCTCTAGGTGAAGAGCTACTGGTTGAATTCTGATGGGACAGATGTGGTATTGCATATGATAGACAATTTCCTTATCTAGTCCTTTGACAAGTGTTGGTGTCTGCCTATTGGTGCTTCAGCAATGGGTTAGCTCATTTATTTTTTGGTGTAATATTGCTCATTGTCCCCCATGATGTTGATGTATGTTTGTTATATTAATATGGTGGCTCTAAGAATATTGCAAAGTTATGACCTGTCTCCAAATAGGTTCCCTTATTCTTATATCTCATAGTTTTCTCCTTTTTTTTTTTTTTTTTTCTTCAAGAATTTCAAAATCCATAGATGGGGAGCTTGTCACATCTTAAGACCCATTTTATATTTGGTTTTACATCCTCAAAAACCCACTGGACCCTTTGAGGTCCAATGGAAAATGAAGCTTCATTTACTTTCTTTCTTTTTTTTTCCCTCTTCAAATTATCCTTTTCAATTTATTTTCCTTTTTAAATCATTTTAATTTTTTTCTTTACTAATGAACTATAAAAAATAAATTTATATATTGTTAATTATATATAAAATAAAGAGATAAATACAACTATAAAAATATAATAATATAATAATATAAATAAATTAATAAATAATCAAATAAATTATTTTTAAATATATGAAAATTTTTAATATAAATAATATTTTAAAGTATGTGAGTGAATTTTTTTTAAATGTTAAAAAAAATTAAAATATTATACATAAAAAATAAAAACTAATTAACTACTTAGTTATTAAGTTTTATTTTGTGTACCTTTATAATGATTGTATATATACATTTTAATTTAATATTTTAATGATAATTTTTTTCACTATAATTTATCTCACTATCACCTTTAGGTTTGAATTTAAAAATATGTTCACTATTAATTTTAATGTAACTGCAATAATAATTAATCTCAATATTTTAATTATTTTTAATGTGATTGGAACCAATTTCATCTATCCAAATAGAACCTAAATATATTAAACTTCTACTCGGCTATTAATTTCTTATAATAAACAAATTTCAGCCTACTTTGCTTCAAAAGTAAGACATCATCTTAGTTCTGCTCAAAATTTGCAAGACCCAGTGGCATGGGTGTCTCTCTTCAAATAAGAATTTGATGCAGCTAATGCTTGGCTTTTTCCTTCAAATTATAAATCTTCTTCTCCACCCATGTCAGACTCAAAGGTCACAAAGCAACCAACTCAGGATACTTCGATTAGATTTTACCTGTCAATTCAACCTCGAAGCGGCTGCAGGCTTTGAATTTAGCAACTTCAGGTAAAAGCATTGATGAACCTGCTCCAACATAGTCGATGTCACTTTCTGTTATGGTTTGCATTACAATGATACCAAAGTTGCATTAGATCAAGCTCATTGAATCACTGGTTTTGCAGATATTCATCATGTTGTTGTAGGTTTCATGTCTCAGACAAATCACCTCTTGGTTTGAAATGAATTTGGTTAGTCTTGAGATCCGATTTGGTATATCAAAGAGCCCACAGTCAATCATTGTATTGAGAGAGAAAATGGTTGATAAAAAGAACTCCCCTTTCAGAAACAAGTATAGGTAGCTGAACCCGGAGATTAATATGAATTGGTCGATTGAATACTTACTCTTCTAACCTGCTTGAATACCAGTGTAAAGAACTAGTGGGATCTTTTAGCGAAATTTGAGCAGTTGAGAAACTCCTTTATGTATTATTAATTGTTCAAACAAAACAAAAAAAAATGGTAAACTCTAATATACATCTTGGAACAATATGGTGCAGTCTTAAGTTTAAGAAAGAAGAGAACGTAAAAGGACAAAAACTTAAAAAGGAAACACGAATATGTATAAGTATAGCTGTGCAAGTGATGCTGTTTGGACTTTGTAGTGAGGAATGATGCCTAAGAGCTGTATTCTTATTTTGTTCTGCACTTCAAATAGATTATGCTCAGGATGCTGGAAAGAAGAACATTGAAGAACAAATAATTAAGCCAATCTTCATGAGGATAAATAGCCTTGTGCTTCTTTATTTTCTCTGTCTTTGTCCTTTTCTTCTTTGGAGCTGCATGATTGAAACATATTCGTCAGCCAGTAGCTTCAATCTACAGAATATTGCAGTGGCAATCTATATTATATTTACCATTCATTCATTGGAATACTATTGCTGTTGGCCTCAACTGTCTCAGACTCTTGAATATTTGATGAAACGCTTGATTTCTCTATCAGCAGACTTGATAAACTCATGCAGAACTGCTCGTCATCATGTATCGGCTTAGAAGATAATCATTGTTCAGCAAGGATATTCAACTTAAAAGAACTGATTACTATACCTCTTTGTAAAATGTTAGCTCTCCTGCAGATTTTGATATTTCTACAACACAATTTTTGGGAGCAACTTCAATTACCTGACAATGAAACATAAAGTTTGAGACTTTTTGATATATTGTCTTTTAGGAAGAGCATCTTTCAGGTATTACCTGAGCCGATAGGTCATAATATGATCTACAACATCTAGTCATCTTCTGCTTTGGATGAATTTTCATCTGATAAGATGAAAAGAAAAATTAGATAAAAAGTTAGTCACTGGTCGAAGAATTAGGCATATTAGTGATTTGTACCTTGAAATTATTCATCCTTTCAACCAACAAACTCGCATCCATAGCAGCAGCTTCTATTTTCATTATGGTTTCATTAACTGTATGCTTGGATCCAATCTTTGTCCTATGCTTTTTCTCATCCTATGTAAGAAAAACACGTTAATTTAGGAATGAACTATGGATGCCCGTCTAATGTAAATGCGGGTTTTGATATAACAGACTTGCCTGTCCTTCAAAGAGACCTGATAAATCCAGATCATCTGACATTGCTATCAACTGGAATGCATTTATGAAATTTGAGGTTTTGTGTGTCTTCATATCTTCGTTGTGTTCCTGTATGGCGTTGCTGGTTAGCTGAAGCTATGAAACTCTTATGCTAAATACTAAAGCGAGCATTTAACTCAACTGTATCGAAGGCAGCGCTAACATCATCAAAGTGTATTTTCTCATCATATTCAAAGCCACATGAAGGCACATAATCTGCTTTAAACCATTCATCTTCAGTGATTTCAGGTATTGTTATCCTCTGTAGATATTGGGAGAAATTCGTATTATCTTTTTGTTTGTAACTTAGCAATCTGTGTCTCATAGACTGTGTTGGAGTTATACCTTTCTGGGATTTGGATCAAGCATTCGTGCAATCAGCTTCCTCTGACTTCTTGTAAACCATGTTGGACATGTGTATTGTGCTCCGGATATCTTCACAGAAGCGGAAGCATCAGTTTAGGGAATTTATTGTACCTGATGCAGTTTATTTTCCTATGTGCAGATGCATACCTTCTTGTATAAGACCACAAGATTGCGATCATCAAATGGTAAATAGCCAGCAAGTAGTTCAAAAAGGATGACTCCACAAGACCAAATATCAGCAGCTGCCCCATCGTAGCCCTTATTTACCAGCAGCTGTTCACCAAAAGATGAATCATCAGCCTAATCAGGGTAAAGTCACTTTTTAAAAAACAGTTAGCTGTCGGTTCTTTTGGTTCTTCCTTTATTTTCAGTAGTCTTTTCACCTGTTTTAGGCCATTGAGTTTGTATAAGTTAGAACAATTGAACAGGAAGAGATGTCTGTGATAAGTGCTTAATTTTATACAAATTATTTTTCTATTTTAATCTTTTCTAGTTATTTTTTATGATTATCATAAATATTTATTTTTCTTTTTTATTTTACAGGATTTATGTGGATGAAAAATACAAAAGAAGCAAAAATTGGCTAAGTTAGAGAATTTGTATGGGTTTTGAATTCTAGTGAGCTAAACTTGAAGAACTTTGATCATACTAGGAGAAGTTGGAAGATGAAGTTTTACTTGGGTTAAGAGTTTGAAAGCTGAAGTAATTATCTTTGAAGATTATA
>JBBYHM010376232.1:0-16937 GCA_038381775.1 Adansonia rubrostipa
TCCGATCTTTTCATCAAATTTTGTTATTTTGCACACTAGCATAAACTTTTTCAGTTACATTTGTTAAACACTATTGTCCCCCCCACCCCCCCCCCCCCCCCAAAAAAAAAAAGTCCTCGCATGCACTTTGGAACATCCCAAATCAACATCTTCTTACCTATCCCAGACATCCCAAAATTCTACCTTTTCCATATCCATATTAGATATTATAATATTTTGCTTACATATTTGCTTTAGGAATATCAAATTTTTGTTGAAAAAAAAAAAAATTCTTAAAAGTTTGAATGTTAGAAGAAATCAAAAGGTTTTCATGGAACCATGTCTAAGGCATTTTTGTATAAAAGGTGTACATATAAAAACATGCTAACTATGCACTCTCCGCCGAACCTAACCCTGGCCCTTCTCAGAAGAAGACAAAGAAATTATTATTCAAACGAACATCCACATTCCTGATATAAATTTGGAAGAGCTTTGCTGAATGCACTGGATACGTAGCAAAGCACAAGACTTACAATCTATGACAGTGTACATCTTCTATAAAACAAATATCCTTAACCGATGTTGTTCAAGAGCTCTGGAAGGTTTAGCAGTTTACCGATGAAATAAACGTGCATATGGTTCAAGAGCTGGTAGCCCAGCAACTAGATGCTCATCCAGAGCTGTTGTTGGTGGAGGAAGTAGAAGTGCGGGCACTGCTGCAGCTGTTAAAGTAGCAGTCTTGTAGCGAGCAACCTCCTCATCACATACACTTAAAATGACGCCAGCACCATTTGCAACAGCCCATCTTGGAGTTGACGGCATGAGCTGAGGGTGCTTTCCAGAGCCACGAGAAGAAGCTATTGAGCAACAGTACCAAGTGATGAGCCCTTAGACCTAAAATATCTTGTTATTTATGGTTAGAGAAAAGAAATCCCAACTTAATTCCAACCGTATTTTCACATCTTGATATACAACCACATACCCTTTAATCAATTATTCAGGGTCTATTTTAGTAATTTCACAAATCAATTACCATCATATTGTGAAATTAGAAACATTATAAGTAGACAGCAACTATTAAGGCCACTAATGACACTTCCATGACAAGTTTTACCAAGAACTTGCTCTCGCTTAGTCTTAAGCCTCAAGGTAACAAAAGAAGATGGGAACTTTCACCCTGGTTGCAAATAAAAATTAGCATAAAGGTCAGATATGTCAATACTGCAAAGACAAGATCCTAGCAAGCATAGCCGCCATAACAAAATTTTTTTGTACATAATCTTTTCAACTGGAATAAGAATATTTATATTAATTCATTCTACAAAACAATATTGCCGAAGACGGGCATCAATCAATAAAAATATGATATATTTACGGTCAACACTGAGACAATCAGCAACATCAACTTATCAAACAGTTAAATGCAAACTACTCTTTAAAAAATAATATATAATCCTTTACCGCCTTAAGGAATTTCATAAACTACATCTCCTCTAGAAAATAGGGTTTTATCTAGATGAGCTCTCAAAAAATTACAACAAATATAATTTATAAAATCACTTAAAATTATAGTTATATTTGGTTCATTATGAAGTGGGAGATAGATCCTACGACTTATAAGCGAATTATCATCGAAAGGTTTTCTAACTCTAGTAAGTAATAACACTTATACTTTTTTTATTCATATTGATGTTGGTTGTAGCATATAGATGTATTAAATATAACATGCACAAAATATATGTATCACTTTCATGTTTCACCTTAATCTTGTACTTCCACCTATTCTAAAATTTCATACCTATTACAACTTTTTCAACATCTTCATCTGTTGCTCTTAAATTTGTTTTTAGTCCATTCATGATAAAATCCTGAAAAATTTTATATTTAAAATCTGGCATTTCCTGATCAAAGAAACAAGTTCATAGCACAAAAATGTCGATGCCTGAACCTAAATTTTTAGTTTGAAGAAATGCATCGATGGCACACAAATACTAGCATTGAAGCATGTGAAACGATAGCTAGTTCGCTTAAAGGTCACAAACTGTATTACGGGATGCAAAATCATGTTATATGTTCTTGCCATAAGAAGTAACTAACCAGTTGGAGGTGGCTTGAGGTCCCCAGCTGCATATTTACCCATAACACCACTGCACCTGTTAATACATTTAAAGGACTGCCAGCTTCAGTAATAAGCGCATAACAGTGATATCCATTCGTAGGCTAAATCATACGAACATTTAAATTCAGCAATAGTTTTATGATAAATTGAACTGTCATCTAATTACTTCTTATAGAGGCCTTAAAACTCAGAAGCACGCCCTCCATAGTTGATGTAAGTAAAATTTTTAAGCCCATTGTTCAAGCCTCGTTAAAAAGTTTAAGGTAGAAAGAAGTTACACACCAGCCCTAAAAGAAATGCTCACATTGTAACTGATCATACTGCTTATGCAACATATTAAATGCCATAAAATTGTCAAAAACCAGTAGTTATCATGAACACTGGGCATGGCTTTCAAGATGTTTACATCAAATATGGTTGGTTGTTGGCTCTTTCATTGTTTCTTGAAATTAGAAGCTTGCTATAAGGTTTACTAGGGTACAAGTATTGCAAGGTTCAACTGCTCAGACCGTTTATATCATTATAGAGGCCAATTGATGTTTCAAACTATTCAGAAAGGACAATACTAAGCTATAATAGAAAGCACTCACCAACGAAAGTAATCGCTTCTGATACCCAAAGGTGCTGCAAGCAATATATCAGTAATCCAGGGAGATAAAGGCCTCAAAGGCTTCCTCTCTTGTTGCATCAAAGGTATATGAAAAGATGGTTCCCCATCTATGGATTCACTTGTTGTAGCTTGGCTGCTGCTTTTGCTTCTATCTGTTTCAATATTTTGTGGTTGCATTTTACATATTGGACGATTGTAATGAGTCAGAATTCGCAAGATCTCTCCGCATGCCAGAGCCCACTGTTCAGAATACTCATTCTGTGGAAAAAAAAATTAAACACAAATGCCATAGATATGTTCTTGGTCAGCCTCAATGATTCTTTTTTTAGTTAACAAACTAGTTAAAAGAAAGCATCGACAATATAATATCTAAATAGAGAAAAAAAGGAAAAAAAAAATAGTGTGCAAAGCAAAGACAATCTTCTCCATTGAATTAAAAAATATGTGAGATTAAGCCAGACAAACTTTTGTACAATACCTCACTGCTTGGGCAGACTAAGGAGATGAAGGAAGCAAAGGGAGGGGCACCCTTATTATACACCAGAGTACCTTCAATGATGCATGAAATAATTGGAAGAATGACGGTATGCCCATGTTCTGGATGGTGAAGGACAAACGTTGCTGCAAACAGATTAAGTTTAAAGAACTGGTCATTCTCCAGTTATAATTTAAATAAAAAAAAAAAATTCATTTTGCATATCTAATTTAAAGGTGCACTCATAATGGGCAGTGCTATAATACAGCAGAGAAAGAGCCAATACCCAGAACATCATCAAAAGGCACTGTTCATCAGATGGATAGCGGTTGCAAACAAGCTGTTACAAGAATTAAGTAAATTTGGTTACACAAATAAATCCCTAACCATCAAAGAATTTCCTCTCTTGAAATATTGAAATTAAACAACTTAGTTAAGTAACTTTTCGTTCCATAATCTACAGAATGTGAAATAGTTGCATAAAAGAAATACCTCAGCAATATCCTCAGGGAATTGTTCTGATGTGAATTGACCAAAATACTCAACATATGCAGTAATTTGAACCTAAACAAGAGGTAATATAATAAGGCATGTGAATTTATAATAGCAGGGGAATAATCAAGTAAATTCAAAGAATCAGAAAGACATGGACGGATCAACCGAAAATTTAAAGGATATTCATACTATCGAATGCTTGCTTTTCAAGTAACATCATTTATCCAGGCTCCTCCTCAACCTCTTCAAATTGTAAAGCCAAAATTTCAGAGTATCTGCTCCGACCATGCCAGGAATTTTAAGCGGCAAAACATTTCCTATGAATTATAGCTCAAATAGATCGAATTGCTCCTCTCATTTCAGATTCATTTTTATTCCAAAGTTTTATCATTCGGATCAAGAAAACCCTCACTTAAATCTACCCTTTAACATCTAATAAGAATGAGCAAGAGTGCAAACCAGCTTTCTTCTTTCTGGTAGAAGGAAAACTAATTTCCTCTCTTTGCTTCTAATAGAACCATATTACATGTTTGCTCCACAGAATATCCACTAAAGCTAATATGTAGTACTATATTCAAATTTTTCCACCTATTTCACCAACTTGAGTTTCCAGGTAAACCAAGCATGAAAATATAAAACGTTTAAAAAGATTTAAAGATGAAACTTAGTGTCCAACTATGTTGCTCCGACTTTTTAATTTTTCTTAAAGTACCATTGTCTTACACCCATGTCTAACACATTTTCGAACATGGGTATTAAGATACGAGCCTCCAAGGATCCTTCAAATACATGTAAAACTGCACTCACGTCCAAATACGAATAATATAGATGGCCGGTGATCTAGAAAGATTCATGGCAAAGAAAACAAACAACAGGACAATAAAAAAAAAATCAACGAGAAAGAAACTCCTATACCTTTCGATGTTGAGGGTCTAGCGGCGGAGGACCGAAGATTGATGAGAACTGAAGTCCGTCAATCCATCTCTCGGATGGATTCGACATGAATCCTAAACAAGAATTATCTTTCCAAATACACCCTTTTGAAAACACCAGAACAACAACAACAACAACAATGACACACACACACACACACACACACACACACCCAGCAGAACCTAAGCTTCCACTCTGCAACTACTACCAACCAAGAATCAATATTTCGTAATTCAACATCCCAGCGCTGTGCAGCCCTCGGATTCCCACTAATACATATATATATATATATATATATATATATATCCAATTATCTATTGAAGAAAACACAAAAACAAAAAGTATTGAATCAACAAGATAAACTATTGCATCTCTCTCTAAAAGGATTGGAAATTTACAACAGTATCATAGTCTCCAAAAAGTCTCTGCCTTTCACTGTCTAAAGACTTGTAAAAGGTTGTCAATTACTGATTATCTAATAATCAGTATCTGTTCGTCACTGCAAAAACAATGTGAAAATAAAAACCAGAATTATTATATAAAAAAAAAAAGACAAAATTTTATCAAAAGTAAGATTAAAAAAGTGAATCACTTGAAAATGGGTTAATATGCAAAGCTAAGACCATTGTCTACGCAAATACATGAACTTGATGATTAGTATTGAGTCCTTTGTAGGAAAAGCAATAACGAATTATGAGTTATATGATATAAAATGTAAATATTAAAACACCATAAATCATCAAACTAACAAAAAAAAAAAAAAGAAAAATACTAATATTAAATCCCAAAACCCATTTTTCAAAACAATATATATATTTTTAAAAAATTCATAAACAGTATGAAAATTCCAAATTTGAATAAAAAAAAAGAAGAGGGAGAAGAAGTTGGGAAGTGGAAACTAAAAAGTAAGAAACTGGGCTTTGTTTACCGGCTGCTAACATTTCCCTGATTTAATTTAGATTTAACCCGCTAATAATAAACAACATTGGTGAATATTAAGAAGAAAAAGAAAATAAAATTCTGGGGAAATTAAAATTTTAAGGGGTGGTAGAAATTCTGATTTTGGTGAGAGAGAGAGAGACAGAGAGAGACAGAGAGAGATCTTTAGAGGGGCTGTTCGCTTGGATTGCTCATGACGTGGCAATGATATTTTCCTCACAGGCACCTATGTCATGTCAGATCAAACCCACCATTCATGACATGACATTAACATGCATACGTATGTAACATAACATCCATTTTAATAGACGCAAAAACATTGCAGACCAAACAAAAAGTTTACGAGGCGCGTCTTAGAAATGAAATCTCAAAAAGTATATTTGGGTAAATAAAAACTTATTATATTAATATAAAAAATCCGCCTTTGACAGTTACTTTGTGGTCTTTCTATAAGAATATTAATTTTTTTATTTTTAATTTTATATCATTTTTAATTTAATTTTTAAAATGTGTTTATTTTAATTTTTAACTGAGAACTCATCACTTCACATGACGAGAAGAAAGTATGTTGCGAACTCGCTATATTGGATGGCAAGTTCCCAACATTTTAATTTTTGCATTGAGAACTCTCAATGACTTATTCCTAACACAAATTTTTTATTTTTTTTATTTTTTTGCAATAATAAGATAAATGATAAATTTTAGGTTTATATAGATTTTTAATTTTTGATATGATAGTAATAATATATAGTAATTGTTTAGAGTTATTGTGAGTTTTGGGTATTTTTTATAAGTATATTAAATTTAGTACAAATATAAATATACTAATATTTGAGAATTAGATATAAAAATTTAAACAACTTCGAATTATATAAGTATTAAATTTTTCAATAAGAAATCATTTACTATATTATCATTCATGTGAACTCTTCCCTGAGGTACCGGATTTATAAGGACATTTGTTACGGCTATGGCCTTCATTCCTGCAAAATCTGTAACGCTTTGGTTGACATTTCTCCCTAAGGTCTATTTCATTATGAATACGACTTGATTTTGGTTGACTTTTTGAATCTCTCCGCATTTCTAGATTAGGCATAGTTGTTACTGAACAATATGGCATATGTAAGGTTAAACACACACGTACTTTAATCAACTACTTTAAAATGTTTACCTTATCAGAGATGATGCATTCAAGTTTTCCTTTGATACTTTCGAGCTCAGTTGAAATGAATTTATAATCTTTTCTACCGCCCCATCTGTTCAAATATATATATCAAATTTGTAATAATTTATATGTAAGTATAACCTCTACACTAATGCAATATAAATGAAGTATTGAAGTTTATTACCTTAATGCAGAGGGTATACAGGCTGTGCACTACCTCTTGGTGCAAGAAATGGCATCCGATACAAAGCCTATGATTGTACTAGCCATAAATAACCACCTATGTCACGAGTGCCTTTAGTTACAGCCCGACAAAGTTCCCTATATAAGAATCCTAAGCAAGCTAAACCCCAGCTATAATTTTTAGCTACCCTAAAATCTCGCAAAATTGAAAGATATATTAAATGAACCTGGTTACTAGATTTATCGGGCATTTATATTCCTCCAATTAAGCATAAAATATATGCTCTAGCAGCATATTCTATATCTCGTATGGTTGGATTCTGTGGGAGTGTAGCCAAAGTTCTTTCTAACCAAATTATTTTTAGTCTTGAGCCTTCTAAATAGTTATGCAAGAGGTATCTGACTCAAAAATTCAAGGCACACGTCAGCCCACTCCAAAAAGCTCCCCCTGTTACTACTTCGCCATCAATTGGGAGTCCTAACTGAAGTGCAACATCTTCTGGAGTGATCGTGCATTCACCGCATAGAAGATGAAATATGTGTGTCTCGAGTCTCCATTGTTCAATCAACGCTTTTATTAGTCCAGGCTCATATTGCGGGGTTCTAACTAAAGCTGCATGGTAAAATCCAGCAGACTTTAGATAGTCCACAATATATGCATTTGGTTCTTCCAAAGCAAATTTTCGCGATCGTAACTCGCAATCAAAATCATGTTCAATAAGTAATTAATTTATTGGTTATAAAATTCTAAATTCGTAATATTCAAATATTTGATTAATTAAATTTTAGTACCTCGGATAATACCTTTGACGATATATGAATTTCTTGTAGTCTCAACAATGATGATGATGATGATGATGAAGCCATTATATTAATCAAAATTATGCCTACAAGAACTAAAATTTTTTAACATTAAAATAACTTAATATACTAAACTAAACCAATTTTTACAACAAAAAACCTTAATTACCACATAAATAAATTATAATAAATTACATTATAATAAATGATAAAGCACATTATCATAAATTACATTATAATAAATGATAAAGTACATTATAATAAATTACATCATGATAATAAATAATAAAGTACATTATAATAAATTACAAAATTAAATATCATATTTTTTCGTTAAATAAAAAATAAAAATCGTACCTTAATCTCTTCAACAAATTTCAATTTCTACAAAAAATCTTAATTGGTACAAAAAATATTAAGTCATGATAATAATAATAATAATAAATTACAAAGTTGAATATCATGTTATTTAAATCAAAACTTTAAATCATACCTTAATCAAAACTAATAATTATGATAATATCAAAAACTAATTATGATAATAAATTACAAAATTAATTATATTTTAATATTATAAAAATATTTTTATAAATTAAAATTAAAACATACCTAAAGCAAATTACGAAAAATTTCTCTTCTTCTTTCTCTTCAATACGAGAAGAAGAGCTTCAAGCTCTATTTATAAGAACTTGAAGCTCCCTTCTCGTTTTTGCTTTCGCCTGCTTCCATCTGTTCCCCAATAATTTTCCCACCCCCAATAATTCTTTCTGATAATTGTTTAAGGTCACGGGCAACAAAGTCCGTGACCTTAAACACGCAGATGCCGTGCCATTTTTATGGCAGGGTCAGCCCCCCTCCCCTAGCAAAATAATTGCACTATAGGGGGAGGGAATCTTGCTGAAAACTCACCCCACGTAGTGGGAAATCGCCCACTCAATTGGCAAGTTCCCACTGCATTCCATTCTCGCCATCCCAACTAACGAGTTCTCAACATAAATGAAAAAAGCATATTTCGGGAATTAATATACAAACAACCTATTTCAAGAAATAAAAACAAAAATTATATTATTTAGGTAAAAAGGCCTTACTTTGTTGGCCTTCGTAATAATTAATTAATATATACATTGACGATGGGGAGAGGTGTTAATAGGGTAGTGATACAAATTTTTTTAAAATTTTTTATTAAAATTTTGATTTAATTTAAAAATTTAAATTATCATTAAAAAATATTAAAATATTTAAAAATTTTGTATATTAATATTTTTTATTTAAATAAAAATATTTTATTAATTAATTCAAATTAAAAAAATTTATATCCAAATTTAGCCCTTAACGGGTTTGTCTACCTTGGAATAATTTTTAGATTTTTGCTAATGAATTTTTGAAAAAAATATTTTTAAATTTCATATATTACAGAAGTTGTTAGTTTTAATATATTGAAATTTTATAAAATTAATTATAAATCATTATATTTAATATAATCTTTATAGGAAAATTCTGACAATTTTTTTTAAAAACATAAGCTTCTTGCAAGGTTGAATGAAAAGTGACCATTAGAACTGAAAAAAAAAAATGATCTAAACCGTTGAAAGAAAAAAAAAATTGAAATTGGTTTACTATAATCTGTATAGTAAAATTATTTATTGATTTGCATTTGTTTGTGTTGGAAAATTTTAGTATTAAAACCTTAACCAATGTTATGCGCATTGAATTAATAAGAAGATATATTTAGTAGTATTATACTTTTATCTTTAGAGAACGATAGTAAGGTGAAATTGTTGATTATGCATTATTTTGATTTTTTGTTATAGATTAAGTGTCGTGGCAGAAGTTTAAAGGAAAGCAATGCAGAACATGGCGAAGGCCCAGATAAAGCAAAGAAACTCAAAAGGTTTAGAACTCTAAGGGTGCCTTTTTAAGTTACTAGGAAGTACTTATAGAATTGATTGTGAGTGATAGGAATAAGCATATAAAAAAAATTACATACTAAATTATTACTTTTATTTTCACCAATCACGAGTTAATTTTTATGTTGCTCGCTTTAGACAACATCATTGAATGTAAAGTACATTGTAATGACAAGCCAAAGATGACAATTCAAGCATGTAGAAAGGGTGGTTGATTGTTCTTGCTATAGAAATCATATAAATGTCTATCCTTTTGTGAAGAATAGGTGAGAGGGTGATATATTGCATTCCATTCCATTCTTTAGAATATATTGCATTCTTCAAAAGAATATATTGCATCATTACGTAAAGAACAAGTCTGTAACTTACCTCCAACAACAGCGCTTCTTATGCACGTGTTTAACCCCTTATAGTTTTCCACTAAGACCATTCTCAGTCAAACATGAATTCAAAAGACTTCCGTCAAGCATTAAAAGTAATGGCAATAGTAGTTATCTAAGTTGTTTTAATTTGTTGTTACTTAGTGACAGGTTTAGGAGATTTATTTCTTTTGATGGTTATTCAATTCAATTAAATTGTACTAATGTCGGTGGACTTCATCATATGAAGCGGTCCACAAAAGAGGTGGAAGAGCTAAAAAATTTGAGCTACAAATAAGGCCTTCTTTTCTTCATATCTAATTCGTAGAAAAGTAAAGGAACATGTTACAAATGTAAATTCTTGATGGATTGCATTTGATTGGTTTTTTTTTTTTTTTCAGGGTATGAGAGATAACATAAAACGTGTGGATGCGAAGTTAGGAAACATTGTAGAAAATATTAATAAAATGTTGGGGGACTTCAAGTACTTTATCGCCAGTATGATTGGTTATGTTTACAAGATGGCCACCATTAAGGATTCTATAGATGGTTTATTAAAGAAATTGGGTGTAATAAGAAGCCCCAGTTTCTGACTTTATTCTGAAATCTATAGCTGATACGATCGGCGATAAGTTGGGTTCCCCGATGGATATCGGTTTCAAAGGTGAAGAGATGGAAGTTGAAATGGTTACAACAATTAGATCACCCATGAAAAAAGAAGGTATATATATTTATATTTAGTTATGCATGAATGGGTACTAGTTTAAATATTAAAAATATGTATTTAATATGTGTAGTAACTAACTACTAGCGGTATATGCCCAATGTTTGTATAAGGGTGAGAAAAAAATTCAAAAAACCGAATAAACTGATTGAAATTCAAAGTTATTCTATTTCGAGTCGGTTTATTCGGTTTCAAATTACTTTGTCAGTCAATTCGGTTGGTTTTGTAAGTTTAATCAATTTAATCAATTATGAATATTTTTAATCGACCTAACTGAACAATGGACATATTACGTAGCCCAATCCAAAATCCCAAACCCAAGACATAACGCATTACTATAAGCCTAATAATCAAACCTAAAATGAAGAAATATGCAAAAATCAATTAGACTCACCGAACCGAATTGGTTTGGTTTCAAATCTTTTTATTAGTCAGTTCGGTCAGTTTTGTAAGTTTAGTCGGCTTAATCGATTATTGACATTTTTAATTAAATCAACCAAACTAACCAAATGCTCACCCCTAAATATATACAAAAATGCACATAATTTCTTTCAAAATAATATTTATTAATATTTTATGTAATACTATCTAAGATGACTTATGTATTACGTATTTTATGTAACTATAATATTCCATGATTTATGTAATATGTAATATAATTTATATAAGTAATATTTTGTGTAATACTACTTTATATAACATTTTGCTAATATATTTCTCTAACTTACAAAATTTTATGTAAATATCATAAATTTATGTATTACTACGTTAATTATACAACATCATATTTTCTATTTTCAGTAATGTATTTGTGTATTTTTAGTACAAATATCTATACATACATGTGTTACCATCGATAATAACTTATGTAATTACTAATAACTTATGTAAGTATAGTGCTTTACATAATACTACTTTATATTAACATTTCATATTAGCATATTGTAATTTATATAACTTACATAAGTTTTATGTAAATATAATAATTTTATTTATTACAACTTTTATTATCTTTTATCATATTTTATATATTACATAATACAAATATGTAATACTTACATTTATTACCTTTGATAATAAATTATGAAAATAAACAAAATAACTTTTGTAAGTGTAATGTTTTTTGTAATACTACTTTATATTAGTATATTATATAACTTTCAAAAGTCATATGTAAATATAACAAATTTATGTATTACATACTATATTATCTTTTGTCATAATTGTGTTTTACGTAATTTAATGTCTAATTCCAATAAAAATTTGGACTACTTACATTATTACCTTTCATAACAACTTATGTGATAAATAATACAATTTACGCATCTATAATTAGAAGTGTTCGTGGACCAGCCAAGTTTAGGCTCAGCCTAGCCCAACTCAAAATATGGGTATCAAATTTTGCTAAAGCCTATTCATATTTGTAAATGTAAAGTTCAAACCCATTTAAGCATGCCCATTATAATATTGCATATATGAGTTCTTTATATGATAAAAATTATTTAATATACAAAAATATAAAATTAATATATACTATACAATTATAAAATAGGTCAGGCCAAGCTCAGGCCTTGCAAGTGAGAGCTAAGATCCGATTTATTTTTTAGATGAGTTTAATTTTTTATTCAAATCCTTTTAAATATGAGACGTTCTTTCGAGCTTTGACAAGTAGCTTGACCCATGATCACTTTTATCTATAATCTTTTGCGGGTAATTTTCATTTCTTATTTTTAAACATAAAGATTTATGTAACATCTAAGTAATATAAAATATATGTCATTGTAATAATTCCATATATTCCTACATAATAATATGTTTAAAAAAAATATTTAACTTGATAACCAATTCTATTGATTTTAAGGTTATTTATCTAGTAGCTGACACGGCACATTTTCATTGCCCCATGTCAGCACCTTACCGACCCTTACATTTAGGAACTTATGTCAGAACTCTCCATCTTTGTAAGTGTTTAAAAGCAATCTTAACAAAATTCTTACTTTTTATATGTTTTGATGACTTTTTAAATTGATTTTGTGGAAAGATATTCCGAAATATCTTGGTAAAATATCTTTATCATTTTTTAAAAATTGACAGTATGAATTAATTGATTTAAATTTTAAATTTATTTTTTAAATAGATTTAGTATACAGCCAAATTTTGCCTATAATCCTCATTCTAATAAATTATTTTAAGGACATCTTCTTCTGTGATTTAATGTATTTAAAATTTTATTTTTGAATGTTTCTCATAAGGTTGATTACTAATTGATGAGGAAATAATAATATTTTTGTCGCCTAACTAATTGGATTAATGTTCTTACCAATTGAATTAATTTTTTTGGGTTTTTTCGTACTAAATTTACATAAACTTGTTATACTTAAATACCCAAAAGTCTCTTTATACAATTGTTATGCATTTATATATATATATATATATATATAAATAAAGTCTTTTATTGATAACTAAAATTTGTTTACAAAATGTTTAAATTCTATCACCACCATGTAAAATGGAGTAATACCTTTATATGTTGGTAATTTAGCTTTTTTTCATATTAAATCCTCAAATTTAAATTTAAATTTTTTATTTATCTTTGAATTGTTTATGCAAAATAAATTTTTAAAAAATATATATTACGAAATGTTAATGAAAATTCTGAAACACTGTTTGCATTGAGAAGCTTCATTTGAAACTTTTTTGACAGTTGCTATAATATGGAAACTTTAACCATTATCATCAAACTCTCCCAAGGAAAAACTTTGGGTCAACAATTGAATTGCAAAGCATATTAAATTTATTTTTATTAAATTTATGTTATTTTCCCATCAATTTTGTCTCAAAATTTTAAATTCTTTGACAAGATATATACTTAATTGGATAAATTCAAAGATTGGTTCTAATTTATAGGCAAGTCAATTAAGTTATAAAGCAGATATTTCAATCACATAAATAATTATATACCACTTCAAGAAATATAAAATTTTTAGATAAAAAGAGGTGAAACAAATAGTATTTTCTCTAATATATAATGTGTAATTATATGCTTAAAAATAAATAAATAAATAAATATTTTTTATACTACTACAAGCATAATGCTTGCTTGATGATTAGTTTAGACTTATCCAAAGACCGTAATTAGATCATAACTGAAACATGATATTTTAGGTTTAATCTGATTTAATTTACTATTTTATTAATAAAAATTATTTTTAATTAAATTTAATTATTTAAATATAAAAATATTAATATAAAAATTATTTTTTAATTTTTTAAAATGAAACTTGTTGAAATTTGGTATATGCATGCTTATACTTTGAATTGAAATACCCTTTTTAAAGATTTTGATCTCATAAATGATTTAACGTAACTTCACTAGGGTATTAATCTTATATAATCATGTGTTTTTTCCCTTTACTAGAAAGGGTTTTAGCCAATAATGATAAGCAAAAGTGATAATCTTCTGTTCTACTGTTAATAATTAATCCATAAAAGATAAAAAAATCTAAAAAAAAATTCTAGGGCATGAGAGTGCATGTTAGATGGTTTAAATATATGAGAATTTCGATATAACTATAATATGAGCGAATTTTTTAAAAATAAAAAAAGCGAATTTATTGAAGTAATTTTAATTATAGGGATTATAAGTAGGTTTTGCAATTTAAACTTATGTTTCTGATTATTTTATTTTTTAAATAATACAAATTTAAAATTTATATCGTATAAATAATAAATATATATAATATTATAGTATAAAAATTAAAATATATGTTTATCGTATTTTAAATTTTAATAAAAATTAAATTATTAAAAATTAAATAAAATAAAAAATAACTTTTTTTATCTTTTAGAAAAAAATTATGGGTGAGTTTGGACGGATTTAGGTTACTCATTTACAAATATATTCGAGCTTAAACAAAATTTGAGACCTATATTATAAGTTAGACCGAACTTATATAGATACATATGATATTGATATCACACTTAAACTTGACCAAATCCAATTCGACGCATTTCCAATTGTGATAAGTGTTAGTTGAAAACAAAAATTTGGAGAAAACGATCAGACCACCTTTTTAAGTGGGAAGAACCTAGGATTATAAATGAATTGAGCTTGAATGAATAGACTTTTGTTTGTGTTTGTTTGTTCACTTTTAAGTTTATTTGTGTTCAGTTTATATTTGTTAAAAATTTTTAATTTGTATTTATGTTCATTTATTTAAAATTAAGTGTGTTCATGTTCGTTCGTTAATTAAACGAACATGTTTACAAATACCAAATGAACATGTTCATAAAAATATAATGGAACATGTTCATTAACAATTAAAAATATATTCATAAACAATAAATAAATAAATCTAAACAAACAAATATATTTATTAGTCTTAAATATAAAATAATAAAACATAAGTATTATTAATTTATTATAAATAAAACACAAATAATAATATTATTAATTGAATAATAAACAAGTTTTAGACGAGCTTTAAATAATTTATTAAGCGAAATTTAAATGATTCATAAATAAGCTTGTTCATGAACATAAATGAACCGAACATACTATGTTCGTGTTTGGTTCGTTTAATAAACGAGCCTAAAAATCTTATTCATGTTCGTTTATTTAGCTTAATAAATAAATAGTAAATAAATAAAAATCAAATTATTCATGAACTATTTATAGAACATTTTGTTTATTAAGAACACCAAATTTACATATTAAAACATTTTAAATTTTTAATAGTCAATGTTTTTATTATAACTATAGTTTATCACGTTCGCTTTGTAAATGAAAACATAATCTTTTTTAAAAAATAATATTATATTTTTTAAAAATATATAAATAAAAAAGTTAATTGGTTAAGCCATTATTTTCTAAAATTAAAGATATTAAATTAATGGGTAATTATTATTATTATTAAAATTAAAATACCTAAATATCTTATTTTATTATTATTATTATTATATCTTTAATTTAATTTTTATCTAATTTGCTTAATTGAGTTGTTATCACTTAACTAGTGACACAAAACTTAGTTGCACAATTTAATATAACTGAAAAAAAACTTTTTTTAAAAAATAATGTTAAAAAATGAGTTATTTTTTAACGATAATTATTTTTACTCGAAGATCTTATAAAAAAAGATGATAGTTTTTTAGTGAATAGTTTGTTTTTAAATTAAATTACCTAAAAACCTCTTATTTATTATTATAATTTTAATTTAGTTTTGATCTGATTTACTTAAATGAGTTCAAGGGCATAGCCAAAAAAGATAGGTAGGGCCTTAACCCACCTCGGTCTCCTTCGACTTCTCAAATTTTGTTACTCTTAACTGTTTATTAAATTGAAAAAGTTCATTGTCCAAGATCTAATTGAACTTGACTTGATAGGCCTTTTAAGATTTATTTTTTATTTTTTAGATGTTAAAGGGCAAATTTTTATATTTTAAAATATTAGTGTCAGTTATCATACGTATCACATATAAATTTTTATTGTTTTATTAATTTTTAATAATATTATAGTATGTTTTACAAATAAATAAGAAAGTATTCATTAAGGAAATTTGTATGAACATATAATATTTGTTTTATATACAAATTATATCAAATTAATATAAAAGTTATTAATTTTAATGTTAACGTAAAATTAAAAGTATGAAGATAAAAAATTTAATATATTTTAAATTTTTTTATTTGAAAAATAAATTTATTTTTAAGATTATAAAAAATTAAAACTTTGAAATAAAATAATTTAATGTAAACTTCAATCTTTTTTATATATTATCAAATACATTTATTTTTTAAAAAATAATAAAATTAAAATTTTTACTTATAAATTAGATAAGTCTTGTTAATATTAAAAAAAATTTTACAATGATAAATTAGAAATTTAGTAAACAATAATGATTATTTTCATTAATTCAAAATATTCTTCAAATTTGTACTTTTATATATATTAGCATTTGTTATTACATTATGCGTGTGTCTAAGTGAAAGATAATACGTATTTCTTAGGATGTACTAAAATTTTTAAAAATTAAGTATTTTAATATACTGTTAATTTTGTTTTTAAAATTAAAAATTTAATTTTATTATTAGTATATTAAAAAACGAATTTTTTATATTTCTCTATCCCACTAATTTATGCTCTTTCTTATTTAAGAGCACTAATAAAAATATAATGAAATATAAAAAATATAAAAATTCATACTATGTAAAATTTGTTTAGTTAAGTTTAGTGTCACAAAATGCCA
>JBBYHM010376252.1:0-16935 GCA_038381775.1 Adansonia rubrostipa
TAATTTATATTAACAAATTTATATATTTACACAAAAAGTTATTAACTGGATATGTGATAATATTTTAATTATCATTTTATGAAATTTAAAAAATTGGTGTCTAGAAAATGAATTCTTTAAGTTAAACGTTTTGAATTAATGATATTTTTTTTATTAGCTTACTATATTTCTCCTAATTTTTTGTTTGTGAAATTGAATTTGCACGATTCATTCTAAAATTGCTATTTAAGATATGAAATGACAACACCATTGCTTAATGGCCATCCAGACTAGGATATTTTGAAAAATTTTAATAGAATTTTCGTGTAATTAATTCCTTAGAAATAACGATCTTCGTGCATATAAATATTTGGCTAATAATAAATATTTTTTTCTCAAAGTTTTGCCGAATGTAGATTTAATAATTCGTGTATTTGTATTATATATTTTTATGTGTTATATTCATATTTAACATATTATATATTTATATAAATTTTAATACATTAATAATTTGTATTATATAAATTTTAATATATTTATATTTTGTATCGAGTTCATATTATACTTTTATATCGTATCATACTTTAATTTTTTTTCACATGATTGTAATGGTATTACGTTCAATGTTATCAGATTTCAAATCTTCTTCTTCTCCCCCCTAAAAAAATGTAAGATTAAAATAAAATTACAAAATCCGATATACAAGATAAGATTAGATTTGTTGAGGAACTAAGTTATCAATTTGGTTTGATAAGTTTAGTTTAAATTGGAACAAGTTTAGGATACAATATTTTAAATTCAAGTTGATTCAGTCTAGCACGACTCAAATTATATTTAATTAACACAAAATTATTTTATTTAAATTTAATTATAAAATATATAAATATAACTATAAATATAAATATAAATATTTAATATTTTAATATATTTTAAATAATAAAATAAATTATTTTAAATTTAATGAATCAAATTAAATTATTTTGATAAATAAAATTATTGATTATTTGAATTTAATCTGACCCAATTTGTTACAAATAAACATAGGAACAATAGTCATTGTGGAGGGTATTTTAGTAGGGCATCTACTTTGGACTTATTTTTGGTGATCAGATTCTTCAGTCTATTAAATAACTGCTTGGCGGGCGATTGGATTGCATGTGCTAATTCATCTTATTTATTGCCAAAGCTGATCCACACGTTAACTATATGACCATTCATTTTAAGCATGATTTTTACTTTCATTCGATTTGTCCATTAGCCTAACTCCAATCCAACTGGATCTTACAATGGAATTTTTTTAAGAGAGTCCAAACTGTCACATCATTAATAAATATTTATTTTTATTATTAAAAAATAACATAAAAATATAATATTAAATAAAATTTACATGGAGGAATTGGATTTAGATCTACCATTTGGACTTTAGAGGTTCCAATTGGACCTGATTGGCTGGAGCCGCTTATTGGATACATGCCACCACTTCTTTTGTCCTCCACTCTCGTTCTTAATTCTAAATTATTTTAGGTCGAATCCGATTAGTCACTTGTGGGAAACAATCTAATCAAATCTGAATTGGCCTAAAATGGCTCTGCCATTTCATGTCATTTTCTACCACACAAGATTGTTCAGATCTTGTCAGGCTATTTTCCGTTTAGTGATTCACTAGATTCGCCCTGAAACAGTCGTATGATCAAATTCAGCTTAAAATATTGGTAATAGAAGGAGATCGGGAGGAGAGCAGAGATGCAAGGAAAAACTATATATATATATATATATATCTATATATACGTATATAAAAAGTTAATAGACAAAATGATGCTACAAGTATCTTTTGCATATTTTTAGAACACAAGCAATGTATTGCACAATTTTCTATAATTTAGAGACTAAATATGACATTATTTTTTTATCTTTTATAAATAATATTATTTGAAATTAAGAGCAAATTATTATTTACATTACATTTCAATATTAAATTTTGTCACTGCATGCTAGACTTGTCCATGAATATCTTCGATCACGTAGACCCGACTCAAGTTAAAGCATGAAATAAGTTTTCCTTGTCTGGGATTTATACCTGAGAATATTTTATTATTAATAATTATTTTTATTTAAATATATTTTTAAAATAATTTGATTATAAATGTAAACTTAACAAGCTTAAATCAACATATCTAGTGATCTTTAAACAAGTTTTTAAGAGGTGTCAATGGCGTTCGACGAAGGGAGTTGGAATTAGGAAACCTCTGATTGCACACATCAAATTTTATTAAAATTTACTTTTACACTTTCAATTTTGTTGATTTTTGAATTAAAAAAATAATGATTAGAATTCTACTCTTCTTCTAAAAGAATTTGGTCTTAATACCCTTTTTTTTTTTTTTAATTTTTAAATTTTACGCTTAAATTGTAAAAAATTCGCATAGCAATTAATTTTTGTTTGTTTGTGAATAGTATACTAATAAATTAAAACATGTATGTTTTGGTATTAAAACTTCATAAGTATAGGGAAAATAACTTGAATTAAACTGATCCATGGACCATTTTTTTATATAGAAAGATGAAATTTCATCAAGATGAACTTGAATCCGTATTACAAAAGGAATTAGGAAGGGAAATCTACCAAACCTTTTGTTCTTTCTCCCACATTACAAGTAATTGTAGCTAAACTGTGACCAGAAACGTTGACATTTCTCCTAATATGAACAAATCACGCTCTATTGACAATTCCATAATCTCAAAAATAATACCACCATATTTCTGGATTAGCATGTTTAAGGTTAGAGCTATTTGCTCAGTTCAATAAATTAAACTAAAGTTGGATCAGATGTAGAATATATATATTTTTTAAATTTTAATTGAATTGACATGGCCAAATGCAATTTTTTTAAAAAATTAAAATAATTTTATTTAAATTTAATTATAAAAATATAAATATTCATTGAACAATAAAATAAATTTTTAAACCAAATTGAACTAAAGTAAGAAACTTTTTTACTATTCGTATTTGGTTTACGACTGTTCATGATAGACTTATTCATAACTGTATCTGTATAATAATTTTAATAGTTTGTTCTAATTTGATCTGTCTCAAATTACTATTTAATTAGTTAAAATATAATATTTTATTTAAATTTAATTATAATTAATATAAAATTAATTTATTTTTAAATCAATCCAAATTTAACCTAAATGTAAATAATAACATCCAAACTTCGACCTCACTTTAATAGACTCATGATCTATGGACACCTCTCCTCCCAAAAAAGACTATAGTTTTGTCTCGGTATTTCCTTTGACAGCTACCAATGAGTCACTCTCCACAATTAGAATAAAATATATATATATATATATATATATATGTATATATATGTGTATGTTTGATTCGGCGTGTCAAAATGACCCGGCATAACCGGTGAAGACTTCGGTATAAACAATTACCTTGCGAAACGTGGTACCGAGCCCAAATCATCTTTTTAAGGGAATTACAAAAAAGTTAATAATAAAAAAAATATTTGCGTTACCATTTCAACCAAAAATTTATTAAAAATAAAATAAAATATTAAAAATTAATTAAATAAAATATTATCGTTAGATATCACATGCAAGTTTTATTTCAAATATTCATATCATATTTGTATTATTTTCTTGTGATAAAAATATTTATGCTATAATATATTTATATAAAATTTGACAAGTTAATAATTCATATTATATAAAATTTTAAATATTTATTTATTTTTCTCATGTTTGTATAATTTTTTTTCTTATTATGTCTATTTTAATTTTTTTTAATGTTATATCAAATATTACTAGCATGTTGATTTTATTAAATAAATATTTTTAAATTTTAACTCATTCATTTTAACGGTAAAAGTAAAAAAAATATTATTTACATATATATATATATATATTTTTTTTTGTCCAATGAAGTTCATGTTAGATCTAGGCATAGTATCAACAATTTATATATTTGCCCAAGCTTGATCTGATCAATAATTCAAGCTCAAAATTCTATTCAACTAATTAAATACTACCAAATGTTATAATGGGCCAAGCTATTTGCTTAAACGTGAAGGCTTACTTGACATCTGAGAAAGCTTGAATAAAAATATTAAGTCTAAAAAATAAATTTAGACAAAAAATAAAATCCATTTGAAAAATGATGAGCCTTTAACTCCAATATTTAAAAGTATAGGCTTGGTTCAGCCCCTTTTTCCAAATGTATAAATATATTATTTTAATATTTATATATATTATATATTTATATCATACAAAGAATAAATATATTTATAATATTACAGTGTAAATATTAAAATATGTTAAATTATTCATATTTTAAAATTTAAGCAAAAAAATCAAATTAGTAAAAATAAAATATTTTAAAATCGTATGGGTCTAGATTCCCCATTTACAAATATGGATGGACCTATATAGAATTTAAAGCTTATATTTCGGGTGACTCGGGCATATATATATGTGTGTGTGTATGTTGATATCATTTTTAAACCCGATCCAAATTTGATATCTTCTTATATTTATAAATAATTATTTAACTAATTTTATTAAAAAAGTATATTTAAAAATATTAATTATTAATGTTCAACATTTTTATATTTTAAATAATAATTTTGAAATATTAAAAATATTTAATATTAATATACATATATTTTTAATATTTTAAATGGCACTATTATTAAAAATTTTTAACATTATTATTATTATAAATATTATACTAACTAGTACGTTACCTGCGCCTTCGTGGCAGATACACCACTTAAATCTGATAACTGATATATTTGGAGAGAAAAAGAAGTTTTGGACTGATCAAGCTAAGAAAAAGCACTATTGAATTCATTTTTATCGTAAAAAAGAAATATTGCAAAAGTATAGTGACATTTACTGTTACGTAAACTAATAAAATTTCAAAAAGAAGGAATGTTACCATCAGACCTAACCATTTGATGCTAAACAATTAATTATCAAATTCTAAAGAATCCAATTAAAAAAAAAAGTATATAATCCAATGTTAAAAAGATAAGCAGGAATGTGAGGCTTGATAGGAAGTTAGTACATAACGCACAAAGAATAGAGCGATCATTTAAAAGTGTGTTACAATAAATTTCTACAATTGACAAGTGCTTGTTGGAACACGATAAAAAAAGGCTAAAATTTAATGCGCATTAAACTATAAATAATTATTCTATACATCAATAATAGAATGTAAAAATTTTACAAGTCGAATTAGCAATATGATATATGTCTCTTAAAGTATATCTTAAAAAAAATGAATGAAATACGCTTCACACAAGTAACTTCGATTGTTGGGTTTTTATATTTCACTTTATATATAGGATCATTATTCTTAAAATATATAAAGGATTAGATTGTATTAATTTCCTCCTATCCTCTCGACTTATTTATTAACATAGCAATCGCTCACCAAACACAGATTTTTAATTAAAGTCATTATTTTAGATGCTCAATAACACTAATTAAGCATTTAAATGAAAATAAACTGAATGAACAACACTATATATATGCAAATAATCTAAAACAAATAAACTAATGAATCAAAAGAATAAGAACAAAAACATACCAACAATTATTAATTCCACATTCAACCTTACATCTCTCTTAGATATATTCCTAATAAAGATTAAGTTGATAAAGCCGCCAAGCACCTAAAATATATATAAAAAAAAGTTCAAATTAGAATGTTTAAATAATATATATGCACACACACCGTAAATACAAAAAATATAACATAATAAGAAATTCCAAAAGCAGAGTTTTTTTTTTTCTTTTATAACTGCTTACATTTTTCCTTTACCATCCGTACTTGGTTTTTGTTTTTGTATTTAACTTAATCTTTGCTTAATTGTCCTTATCTCTCCATCTACCAAAAAGAAATTGGAAATCAATCTAACAAATTAAATATGGTAAAGAACAAAAATGAGTAATCAATTTAAACATAGAAAAATATGCATTGAATCCTTTCCTGTTTCAAAAGTAGTACTGTTTAATTATTTCGAGGGTAATCCTCATTTGAGAGGGATTTGAATGGGTATCTGTATTAGAAATAGAAAAAGACTTTGATTGTTAATTATTCTCTAAACTATATTATATATTTGAATAAATTAATTGATACTTAGGAATACTAACTAGAGAAGAGATTAAGTAAATATATTTATTTTTTGTATTATATTTTAAGTTTCAATTAACTTTCAACTTTCAACTTTCAAATCTCAAATTTCTTTTCATCATGCATTTTATTTTAGTAATCCATAACAACTACGAACACTTTTGGCTTTATTTAATTATATATTACTTTTGTAAATTGAAGTTAGAGCTTATGTGCCTTGATATTTGTGATTAAATAGCCTTATAAGTGCCCATTAACTATGTTTCATAAAACCAATCTCCAACACTCTTCCCTCCTCGTTGTGTACCCCTTTTGCACAATCTCAACCTCATTGCCCACCTCTACTCCCTTATCCTTCATTACTCACATCTATGTTGCCACTTCTCTGCTCTATGCATATGTCATCAACACTTTGATGATGCAAGCAAACAACTCAACGTAATACTTGACGAAGCAATATCAACTGGAATACGATGATAACTCGCTATTCATGGTCTGGGGATTTGAACAAAGCTTATGCAATTATCAAGGCTATGCCTTCGAGAAATTTTTCTTCTTGGTCTGCCATGATTGCGGCTTTTATGAATAACAACATTGATTTATGGATCGCACAACATCACTATAATGAAAGATCGAGGCACTATCTTTCTTTAAAGCCATGCAAGAAACTGGAGTGAAGCCAAATGAGTTAATTTTTATGGGTATTCTCAATGCATATGCGCATAATGGTTTAGTAGAGGGTCACAAATATTTCAATATGATTGAATAGTATGGTGTCACCCGACATGCCATGGAAATGTTCTGAACATGTTTAAATAAAGACGAAAAGCTTGTTGGAATTTCAAGACATTATTAAAACATATTTTTATGATAAACCAAGCACATCAATAAGGAAAACCATGGTGGTAGGTGTAACAAAACATCAAAGATCCTAAGTCTACTACAACCAAGGCCATAAGATGCGTGAGATACCTAAGATAAGGCCATGGTTAGCATGTCAAAGCTCAGTAGAATGATGAAAATGCAAAACCAAGCAAATAAAGGGAGAAAAGAAATGAAATATACCCCTAAAGCTTTGAGAACCTTGTTGGTGATGTTGAGTAGAAAAGTTTCTAAACTTGTAGCTCACTTTCTTTCCTCTTTTTCCTATAGATGAGCAAGAAAGGAATGCTAGTATCAAAGGATAGGAAGTTAGAGAGGAGAAATGCGAGAAATGAAGGATTTTAGGAGGCTTTTTGGAAGTGTTGAGAGAGAGCTACGGGAATGGAATTTTCTAAAGGTGGTCACTGATATAAGAGTGTTTAATCCCCTTTGGCTGAGCTCATAACATATCTTATATAGGATTTAATCTCAATCATCAAAAACCTAGCAAATGTGGGGCACTCAGGATATTTAGAGTTTATAATATGATGAGTCATTGTACCAAGGAGCGACTTTTCAGCATTTCATTAGTTGATCTATAGCATTGGCAACAGCAATAAACCATGAATGGGTTGACATAATGAGCAAGGTTTGGTTTTCCCTTGATTAATCTACATTATAGCATGAAATGCCCTTGTAACAAGCATGATTAACCATTCAGAAATGTTATGATCCAATGTTTAAAGCCCAAAAAAGAATTCCACATGATTTTTAAGAAGTTATACTCGAGATTAAATGATTTTTAAAGTAAGGTTGTGACCAAATTCGTGTTTTAATGTCATAGTGCAAAATGGGTGAAAATGGCATAAACTAAACAATTTTTGCCTTTATATATCGATACTATGCTTCTTGTATCGATACTTGGAGCAAATGCTTTGCTAAAGTATTGATATAATGAAGCTAGTATCGATACACAGAGCTTGGTATCAATACCATCACTCTTTGTATCGGTACTAGTTGGCTAAAAATGCATTTTAAGCTACTGTCAATGTCTAGTATTGATACGATAGGCCAATCATTATATTCAAGGCTAGGGATTGATACATCATGTGAATTTTGACTTTTGCTGACATTGAGACCCTGTATCGATACATCAAGGCCTTGTATCGATACCTACTTATGTAAATGTGGATTTTATGCACCTTTGGCTCCCCCAGCACCTTAGATGTAAATGTGTATTCCTTGTAAATTGAACCGAATAAAATAGGGTGTCTACAACTACCCATATTTGGTTGTTGTTGAATATTAAGAACAAGGCAAAGATTGATAGACATCATTTCATTTGGGGCATGCTTGATGCTGCCTCATATTCCTTTGATAAAAAGATCATGGTTAATATAATATCGAGATAAAACAATATTTTGGCAGGGATTTTTATTTTGCAAAAAGGATAATTTAAATTTTTGGATAAAAAACCTAGACTGCGATCCTAGGCTTAACCTAGACTATGATCCTAGTCTACAACTACCCATATTTGGTTGTTGTTGAATATCAAGAACAAGGCAAAGATCGATAGACATCATTTCATTTGGGGCATGCTTGATGCTGCCTCATATTCCTCTGATAAAAAGATCATGGTTAATATAATGTTGAGATAAAACAATATCTTGGCAGGGATTTTTGTTTTGCAGAAAGGGTGAATTCGAATTTTTGGATAAAAAACCCAGACTGCGATCCTAGGCTTAACCTATCCCTAGGTTCGAGTTAAACATTATAAAATGCCAAGTGCTGAATCACGACTAGCAACATTGGATTTTGAGCAAATTTCTTGACAAGTTTTGGATGAAATATCTAGATTATGATTCTAGGCTTGACATATCTCTAGGTTCGACTTAAAAATGATAGAATGCCAATGTGCTAAATCACGACCATTAACATTGGACTTTGAAAAAATTTCTTTATAGGCTTTGGATGAAAGACCTAGACTATGATCCTAGGCTTGACCTATCCCTAGGTTTGACTTAAAATAACAAAATGTTAGCATGTCAAATCACGACCAGCAATGTTGGATTTTGAAAAGATTTCTTGATAGGCTTTGGATGAAAGACCTAAATTATGATCTTATGCTCGACCTATCCCTAGGTTCAACTTAAAAAATACCAGAATGTCAACGTGCTGAATCATAGCCAGCAACATTAGGCTTTAAAAATATTTCTTGACAGGTTTTGGATGAAATACCTAGACTACAATCCTAAGCTCGACCTATACTTAGGTTTGACTTAAAATGATAAATTTCTAACATGCCAAATTAGGGCCAGCAATGTTGGACTTTGAAAAAACTTCTTGATAGGTTTTGGATGAAAGACCTAGACTATGGTCCTAGGCTTAACATATCCCTAAGTTTGGTTTAAAAAAGACAAAATGGTAATGTGTCGAATCATGTCCAACATAACATTGGACTTTGAAAAGATTTCTTAACATAGGTTCTTGACAGAGATCCTTGACATGAGTTCTTAACAAAGTTTCTTAACAGAGATACCAATAAATTGTATCAAGACACCCCAACAACATCAAACTTTTAAAAGGATTTTTTGACAGAGGTTTTTGATAGAGATTCTTAACATGGGCCCATTAAATAGATCTAACCTAGTGGTATTACTAGGCTCTAACTTTTGATGACAATTAGCCTTTATCACTTCTATTTCCTTAATCCTCTTGCTTAGTTGATTTTTAACCTCGTTTTTAAAGAGTCTAAAGGCTTCTAAGGCCTTATCTTTGCTTCTTAGCAAATAAACGTAACAATATCTCATGCAATCATCAATAAAAGTAATGAAATACTTTTTACCACCTCTAGTTTGTACGAACTTTAAATCACAGATATCTGTGTGAATTAAATATAAAGATTCACTTTGTCTTTCTATCGAATAGAAAAGAGCCTAAGCAAATTTGGATTCCACATAAGTCTCACACTTGTAATTTTTATCAATCTAAATTTTTCGAAAGCAAATCCAAATTGCTAATCCTTTATAAGGTCTTATAATTCACATGACCTAATCTACCATTCCATAGATTAGAAGAAGACTCGAGCAAATAAACAGAAGAAGAACTAGCTTTATTGATGTTCTTATTTTTAACAATAATCATTGTATTGAGCTTAAAGAGCCTATTACATAAATAACCATTCCCCACAAACATCCTACATTTTGAGAGTACAAATTTGTCTGACTTAAAGACCAACGTAAATCTATTCTTGCTCAATAGTGAGCCAGATACTTAGTTCTTACGAATCTTAGGGGTGTAAACAACATTATTCAAGGTCAGCTCCTCAGGAGGTCATCTTGAGCACTATCTTCTCATGGCCTAGAACGTTGCAGGCTGAAGAGTTTCCCATATATAGTTGCCTTTCAAGAGCAGCTTCCTTGTATTCAATGATACTCTCCCTATCAAAATAGAGATGACAAGTAGCAACAGTATCAACCCATCATGTTTTTGGGATCTCAACCAAGTTCAACTCTGACACTACAATGGCCAACTTAATCTCATTATCATCAATCATGTTGGCTTGAGCTTTTTTTTTCTAATTCTTGTTCTGATTTTGATGGCAGTCTTTTGCATGGTGTCTAATTTTGTTGTAGACAAAACAAGTTCCCGTGAACTTTTTGACACCTGTTCTCTTGTTGCCTTAGGAAGAACTTGACCCAATAGTTTTCTTTTTGTTGGTTTTAGGCAAACGTTCCTTGATGTTTGCCTTGGCTTTAAAAGACTGAATCTTAACTCGGTTCTTAAAACCCTGGTTGTCTTGCTTTATCCTGAATCAAACAATTAGATCTTCCAACTTCATCTCCTTTCTCTTATGCTTAAGGTAGTTCTTGAAGTCTTTCCATGAGGGAGGTAATTTTTCAATTAATGCAACCACCTGAAATGACTTGCTCAGTACCATCCCTTTGGCACTGATCTCATGGAGGATCAACTGAAACTCTTGGACCTGACTGATCACTGTCTTGGAGTCCACCATCTTAAAATCCAAAAATTTACCAACTATAAATTTCTTTGTGTTGGCATCCTTGGTTTTGTATTTTCGATCCAAGGACTCCCACAGCTCTTTTGCTATTTTCATCAGACTGTATACATTATATAATGAGTCGTCCAAACCATTGAGGATGTAAGTTTTGCATAAAAAGTCTAAGTGCTTCCATACCTTAACTGAAGCTACCGTGGTAGCATCCGTTTCTCCCTCTTGAAGTACTAGGCCTTCTCTTTTAGGAACCTGGCCAAATACAGGTTTGTTAGGTAAAACAAAATCTTTTGCGACCACCTTTTGAAGTCCACCAGTTTAAACCTCTCAGGTTTTTCTTCATACATAGCATGCAAGGGCAGCTACACAATAGGCATGCTTGTATTCTGCGGGATTAGTTAAGCAATAAGTGCATTCGCATTTTGTAAGGATAACTATGTAACGGGCACACTTGAGTTATCGCTATTTGGTTCAGCCATTTGTTATAAAATAATAAGATAAACTTTTAATATCAACTTTCAATCTTATAAGACAAGTTGAAAATTTCTCTTGTGAAATTCAAGTTTATGATAATGATATCCTAGTATTAAGCAAATCTTGTGACAGAATATAAATGATATTATCACCAAATTGAAATAATAACAGTACGTAGATTATCATAAAAATTGTTGCAATATCAGCAAAATAATAAATTAAAGTACTGGTAAACAAGAATATGACAATGTACAAATTGTAAATAAATTTTTTAATCGCACATGATACTAAAACCAAATTGAAACAAACTCAGTATGTACGGATTTAGTTAAACAAAATTGAAAATGGTCAAATCATGCATCAAGTCTAGCATATAGCATCCAAACTCATGCATTTATAAAAAATTAAAACATGTATGACAAGCAATCAAAAAGATTTCTCCCAACTAGGTACGCAGTGTACCTAGAAATGGTAATTAGCTACTGCATAAAATTTAACACCTATTAGACACGACCCTTATGAATTAACATTAAAAACAAGCATTAATTATCAGATTAACAAAACCCCTTTGAACATAATCAATATAGACAAATAGGCATGATATACAGAACTGACAAAACAAATTGTAAGCTTGAATAATCAAATGCCAGTATCGATGAGAGAGCAACTTTGCAGTAATCAAAATGGAAAATAGTTTAAAAAGTATGAGAGACTAAATGTCTTAAGATTGTTAGCTTTGAACTATTGCAAAATGAGCAAACAGTTAAAATGATATTGGAATAAATTAAATAAAATAATTAAATAATCTAACCAAAAAATCATGAAATGAATATTCGTGTTACCAAAAATCCAAAATGTTGGATGTTACTCAACCGAGTTAAGGTTGAGCCTTCGACCTTAAGATGTTTATTGCCTGCCACCAGTGTGCTCGACAGTATTTGCTACATGTTTCCTAGGCCTCCTCGATCATATTGCGATTGTTACCACTTACAAGAGCAACATTACAAACCGAAAGTGATGAAATTCTCTCTCAGATGACTGGAGGAATAGAGAGGAGTAGAGGAAAGGAAGATGATTTTGGTGTGTTTTTCTTTATCTAGTTTTACACCTATTTATAGGTGTTAAAACGTAATCTGATAAGATTTAATAAGATAAAATCTTTTTTAAAAAAATTAAATTTAAATTTTAAATTTAGATTCTGAAAATTTGGATAATATCAGAATTTAAATTTAAAATTTAAATTTCAGATGACAAATATAAAATTTAAACTGAATATCTTATCCAAACTAGATTATCTTTCTCTTCAAATAGGTATTATGAGAACAATTTCTCATTAACCTCGGACATCAATTGTACATTGTATTTATGCACAGTGTATATACATAAATTATCTTTATTGATATCTAACACTTATATGGTATTAAAGCTCTAAGACTCTCACGAGTATTTTCCCCCTCATCTCCCATTTGTCTGTACATTTTTTTCAACCACAAATGATGTTACAAACATTCTATCATTTTTTTATTCTAATCCTAAATTTTTAAATCAATTAACTCTTTTTATCACCATTAATGTTGCTACCAATTTACCACTTTAATTCACTCCTTATAATTTTCCAGCATGGAGAGTTCAATTTAAATCTCTTTTGGTTGATTACAAGCTACTCAACTATTTTGATGGTTCATATCCATGTCACTTGCCATGATTCTACAAGAAGGTTTCGCTAGGATAATTTTCTATTAAATGCCACTATCTTTTATCTTTAAAAATATTGTCCTTTTTCTTGCAACTGTCATTACTTCTTTATATGCATGGAATATATTAAACATGATGTATTATATGTCAAAATGTGTTGGTTTAGAATGATGAATTTAAGGGAAAAGTTAACTCTCCCAAAGGCAATAGAACTACCTTTGAATGCTTTCAGCAACTATGTGCCATTGCAAATGAATTAGCTCTCATTAGCTCTTCTATTACTAAAGATCATATGGTCTTACATTCCTTGAATGGTATTGGTTCTTATTTTAAGGAAATTGCAGTTGTTATATGAGCTCGAGAGACCTATAATTATTTTAAAGAGCTTTTTGACAAATTATCTGAATATAAAAAGTCCTTAAGAAATAAAACTCTATCTTTGACATCGTTATTCCTCCACTTTATTTTGTTGCTAGAACAAACATATTTTCTTCCTCTAAGCCAAAGTACTCTAAGTTTGGTACTTTTCCTAAATTTAATTAAGTAAAATCTAGTTTTCAAGGAAACGCTGCTACTAATGTTTCTCTTAGCTTCAAAGTAGTTTACTGGTTTTGTGATAAATCAGGGCATTTGGCTAAAACATGTTGTAAAATCCATCCAAGACTAGTAGCCAACAATTTGCTCTACTACAAAAGACACGAAGTGGCTTATTGATTTAGAGGCCTCTCATCATGTTACGTTAAATTTACAAAACTTTCATATTCATTTTGACTATGATGGGTTACATGCGTTCTTTGTAGGAGATGGTACAAGCCTGCATAGCATGTTGAACTTTATGTGGCCTACGTGATAATAAATAGACCAAGATAATTAGATCAAGTTATTATGGTGAAATTATAAACTAAATCCTAATTCAAGTTTAACTACTCTAGTGATGAGAGTTTAGCTCTATTTGAATAACTAATTAGAATACAGATTCATTGATGGTAGGATTTAACTCTAATTAGTCTACTATGGATCCCTAGTCTAGTCTAGAAATTGCCTGTGCATCATCACAAGGCAATTACCAAAAAAACAAAATAGACAGGAAGGCTCATACGGATCATCTTTTTATGGGTTGGAGTAAAGTCATTTAACTTGATCAGTAATGGTTGAAGGTACATTTTAATTAAATTATTACATGTGGCATTAGAGCCTAGCTTTCTGGCTTTGTTCTTCAGATCATCCAACTAGATTTATAATCTATATCTACGTATTGAAAAATAATTCATGCACGAAACATGAATTTGTTTGTATATTATGTCTATTAAAATTTCATCATGAAATTCTTGATTAAGTCTTGTAAAATCGAAATTGGTTTAGGGTTTTAATAGATAATCATCTATTTACGTGATTGAACCCTAGGATTAAAGTAAAAGAGATTAAAATGAGAAAATTTATGATATATTGAAATCGGGTCTAATAAAAGTTGTGAAAATAATAAAATTTTGATTTTTCTCATGTTTTTATTAAGAATTGATGCATGAGTTATGTGAATTTCATGTTAAATCATGTTTTTATGATGCTAATTGCGTGTAATAAAGTCTGAAAACATGAAAAATTGCTTTAGGTTTCATTACAGACCTGAACAGGTCAAGAAAAACCTAACTAGGTCGGGTACAACCTGGCTGGAGGTAGAAGATAGTCCCAGCCGAATCCCCTATGCACAAGCAACACATATGGTGCACACGCCACTCATCTTAGGCTATTTTGACTTCGTTTTTTTCAGAAATAAATATTTTATGATTTTTTATTTTGTAATGAATTTTCTAGGTTTTTTAGGTCACGTAAAATATTTATTATTTAATATTGGTGCTTAATTAAATAATAAGTATATTTATGCATAAATATTCAATGTTTTTATTTCATGACAAAATATTTTGGCATGTTAGAAATATTTTGGTTGGAAATATTTTGGCAATACATGCTCTCCTTAAATAATGTCCAAAAATTCTTGCTCTCCACATAAAGGTTAAGTGCATAAATGTATGAAAAGGTGTTTTGTTGAAATACAATATATATGTGCATATTGATATGCCATGAATATATTTATTATGATATTATATAAAAAAATGATTAAAAGCATGTATGTCATTGAATGCATATAATTGAGAATTATTTTACGGCAAGATACATTGTGATTTTGCTGTCGTAAACTCTTATTACGTAGATTTGTAATGTCAATTTAAAGGGATCTAAATCATTAACTTGAGAATAGCGACAACATCTTAAGTTATCTGATTTGAGTAAATTGGCAGTTATTTAAAATAAGGATTTTAACTTCAAGTAACTACATATAATAAATGACATTCATAAAGTTATACCATGAAATTAATTATTTGGCCCCACAGGGAAGTTATTAATTTGTAAAATGGTTAAAAGATGAAATAGTAAAACATCAAAGTAAAATTTTCCTAAGCCCATAGGTATGGATTATTTAATTTTGATGTTTTAAAGTTAATTGTTTTGTCATTTAAGTTTTCTAAATTCATATACGTTATGCACCTTAACCACAAGAAGCTTTGGATTTACATTTGAATATAAGATTGCTTATTCAATTCAAGTATTAACTCCTTTGCAATTTTGTTTTGCATTTTGCAGCTTTATCTACTGCTTTAATTAATGAGGCTGCTAGAATTCCAATGCTAAGTGGTGATGAAAATTTTTCTAATTGGAAGGAAAAATTGAGCTATTTCTTAGGTGTAAAGACCTTGGGCTTTTTGTATGGACAGACCTATCCTTAACGAATTAAGTGGGCAAGCTGAAAAGGATTTGTTTGTACAGTGGGAGAAATCTAATCGTTTAAGCATGATGTACATCAATTCCTATATAAATAAGTCCATTTGGGGATCGATTCCCGATTGTAACAATGTCAAGGATTATTTGAAAACCATTAAGGATTAATTTGTTAAATCCGATAAAGCTTTGGCTGCTACCCTAATGAAAAAGCTTTCAAGAATGAAACATAACAATTCTAAAAGTGTGCCAGAGTACATTTATGGAAATGAGAGATATAGATGCTCAATTAAAAACCCTAAATGTTAAGTTTTTGAGGCATTCCTTTTCACTTTTACACTAAACGTTCTTCCAAATGACTATGGACATTCAAAATATGATATAACATATAGAAGGAAAAATGGTCTATTAATGAACTTTTAACCATATGTGTTAGGAGGAAGAGGCATTGAAAAATAAGAAACTAGATTCAGCTTTTTTAGTAACTCATGATTGTAGACACCTTATTTTGTCCGGGCTAATTTTTAGCAATCTGGAGCATGGACGTAAGAGGGGGTGATGATCATTGGGCACCAGCGTCGCCTGACAAAAAAGTATTTTGAGGATGTCAAGAAGGCCTAAGGATCATATCAAAGGTAAATGCGAAGATGTGGCATCAAATGATGAAGTCCAAGGTATACGGGGAAAAAATGAGAAAATTTAGAATTTTACTTGAGTGTATCGATACACAGTTCTCATGTATCGATACAATACTCCAACGCGCCAAAAATTTGAAATGTCCCCATTTATATCGATACAACATATAGATGTATCGATACATAAGCCTCTGCATCGATACAGGACCTCATGTATCGATCCTAAACCATGCCAAGACCAAAACATGCATTTTGTAAAGGAATGTATCGATACAGTAGTTCATAGTATCGATACAATGGTTCATAGTATCGATACATTGATCATTGTATCGATACATTGATCATTGTATCGATAC
>JBBYHM010376293.1:1296-16929 GCA_038381775.1 Adansonia rubrostipa
ATCTGTATTTGTAAATTACTCTAGGTTAGCTCAAAAAATTCAAATTTAACTTGATCATAATCAAGCCAAACTCTAACAACTAGAATTATCAAGCAAGCTAAATTCAAGTCTTTTAGTATTTGAAACTCAAGTAATTTTCAAGTCTGATCCAGATTTTTTTATTATTTTTAATTAATATTTTAAAAAAAATCATAATTTTAATTTTAATATAAATAATTGAATTTAAAATCAAATTTCTTTTTACTAAATAAATGAGTCAAATCAAGTACAAATAATTTAGTCTTTACTTCAAATAAAACTAAACTTTAAAAATAAAATTTGATCAATTTTAACTAAATTTTATATCAAACTCGAGTTCCATCATAAACTCAACTTAACCCGATTATACGCACCACTATATGCATTATCCCTCCTCTCACAGTGTTCAATTTACTAACACATTACAATCTACTGACATTTTATCTTTAAAATCATTGGGAAAATAGCAAATCTAATTTTCCCACGGCTGGCCACATTCGAAAAAAGTGTTCCGCCTTTTTTAACCAAAGACAGACAAAGAGACTGTGAATGGGCCGGGGGGTCAATGGCCAACGGGGAGCAGATTTTTGCCGGTTTATTATGACATAGATTGGGAAACGTGAATGTAGTAAGCACGCCTTGCTCTTAAGAGACCATATCATACGAAAATGACCCAACATGTCCCATTTGTACATAATTAAAAGAAACAAATTATTATTATTTTCTTTTAAAAAAATATATATTTGTTTTATAACAATATTAACACGTATCATATATATATATATATAATAAATATTTAATAAAAATATAATTTTTTTTAAATTATATGGTTTTTATTATAGAACTAAAAAATTTAAATTTCATAAAAAACCTAAAATTAACTTTTTTTTTATCATCTACAAAATAATGAATTTAAAAATATATATACTAGATTAAATAAGTCTTCGACTTCCCATTAAATTAACCCAACTAATAATCAAGTTTGATTTTTTTTTATACACTTATTTTATATAATAAAGAAAGAGAATATTTGCCATCAAAGAGAGTTTGTCAAAGAAAAAAAAACGTCAAAAAGTTATCTTGTCTTTTTGCTTTTCATAAAATTTATTCTTTAACTTCATTTTATTACCATAATAAGTATTTGCTTTTATCTCTGTACAAATACACACTTGTTGTCCTTAGAAGAAAATTTTCTCGGCAAAAGTACTTAAATAGAAGCTCACGGTTGAGATTAGACTAGGACCTGAAAATTTTTAAATTTTTTGCTGAAGTCAATTTTCAATCCGGCTTAACCTCTTATATTACCCATATTTAATATTCATAATGAATAAAAAATTTAAAAATTATTTTTATATTAATATTTATATATTTTATAATTAAATTTAAATAAAAATATTTTTTTAATTATTAAATATCAATTTAAGCTAATCTAAATTGATAAAAAACTTATCTGAAACTTGGCTGGATAGGTCAAGCCTATCGGAATAAGCACAAGTGCCGTCTAATTTTAGAAAGAAAGCTAAGAAAAAAATCACTTGTTCATTCTATTTGCTCTTCGTTGATTGATTTACACAGCATTTCAATAATGTATGTTGAGGTCTTTCTCGATGAGCAGGTTGTCTAGATCCTTCGGGAAATGGGGGTATTGCGTAGGAGCTGAGGAGCCTTTGGATAGGCTTGCAAGAACAGGGTCAGAGGACGTCAGAAATGGACTTTCGACGCACGCTTAGACACACAAGTCAATTTTTGAAGGAGGAGAGCTGGGAATACAAAAAGAGTAGTGGAAGCCCCGACACCCTCTGGCTGCGTTCTGTCCTTACAGACCAATCTAGAAGCTCCTTCATCTCCTACACTATATTCCAAAGGACCTAAACCACCTGCTCACCTAAAAAGGCCTCAAAAAAAAAAATGTATAAATGCTGAATGCATAGGAAAGAATGCGAACAGCAGGGCTCTGTTCTGCAACACTTCCCATGTTCAGAAACTCGCCAAGGAAATTACAACAATGCTTACCCCATTACTTTATGAGATTTTAGCCAATTAGAAAAACAAAACTATTCGATATTTTTGTCGAAGATAAAAAGGAGGGAATGCCGGAAGTTACACATTCACCGTCAGTGGAGTTTTTACCATCAATATGTGGCAGATTCTTAACCTGTTTGTAGAGTTAGAAACGAACTCTGTTAATAATCTTGTTAAAAACTGTAACAATGATACAAAAGAGTTGTATAAATGGTTAATAATACCAATTCGATATCTCTACAATCAAAGAAAGTAGTAGTTTACTTCCCTTTCGTTGAAAAAGGATTCCTCGGAATCACCCACCACCTGCTAGAACATCATTTGAAGAATTGCCAGGTTTAGATTAATGTAAAATTATCCTGTATTACCGCCATCTTTTGCATGACCGAGAAATGCGCTGAACAAAAGAAGAGGAAAAGACACTCATCAGACATCAGGTTATATCTTGGACAGTCTCCAAGGTGCAAACGAAACCATTGTACAACAAGTACAATAATAATAGATATGTCAGAAGATTAATCTTGTAAGTTCCACAAGCTCAAGTCAATGCAATTGAAATTCTTTGGCACAAGTTGAAACCATTCACATGGATATGAAATTACAGCAAGATGTGTTGATTTTAGAAAACCCAATCAATAGATAAGTTATATGGAGAAAAGGAATCCAACCTGACGAGTAACCTGAGCCTGATGCCGTCGGACCCTAGAAGATTGATTGACCAAGTTAGACTTAGCAGCTTCTTGTAAACTATTTTCTTTCTCCCCAGCCCTCCTCTTTAAACTGCTCTCCTCGTAAGTCTTTTCATTCGTCTTATTAAGCAGCTCCTTCTTGTGCTTCCTCTGGAAGGTGCATTTAAGAAGTCTATCGTTGTTGCTATCCACCTCAGTTGAAGATTCATTAGTTACATTTGATGCTTTGATATCTTTCAAGTCGGAATGCATGAAGGAAACATTGACTGTGTTAGAGCTTATTTCTGAAGACGGAGGTGCTGAAGTCACACCAGAGTTACCTTCTTGTCCAACCAGAACAGACTCATCTCCCAATTTCATGTCATTGTCAGCAGCACTGGGGACAAAACTGGATTTATCAAGTGCCATGACACAAACAGCGACATATTCTGATCTACATAAAGGATCCAAGTTACACTTGGTAGTTTCTTGTAAACTATTTTCTTTCTCCCACACTTCAGAAGTCTTTTCATCCGGCATACTAAGCGGTTCCTTCTTGCGCTTCCTCTGGAAGGTGCATTTAAGAAGTCTGTCGTTGACACTATCCACCTTAGTTGAAGATTCATTAGTTATATTTGAATCTTTGGTATCTTTCAAGTCAGCATGGGCAAAGGAAACATTGACCATATTGGAGCATATTTCTGAAGATGGAGGTGTTGAAGTCTCCGCAGAGTTACCTTCTTGTCTGACCAGAACAGACTCATCTCCCAATTTCATGTCATCATCAGCAGCACTGGGGACAGATCTAGATCTGTTAAGTGCCTTGGCACTTACAGAGACATATTTCGAACCTGATAAAGGATCCAGGTAGGACTTAGCAGTTTCTTGTAAACTATTTTCTTTCTCCCCAGCTCTCCTCTTTAAACTGCTCACTTCATAAGTCTTTTCATCTGGCTTACTAAGCAGTTCCTTCTTGCGCTTCCTCTGGAAGGTGCATTTAAGAAGTCTGTCGTTGACGCTATCCACCTTAGTTGAAGATTCATTAGTTGCATTTGAAGCTTTGGTATGTTTCAAGTCAGATTGAGCGAAGGAAACATTGATCATATTGGAGCATATTTCTGAAGATGGAGGTGTTGACGTCTCCCCAGAGTTACCTTCTTGTCTGACCAGAACAGACTCGTCTCCCAATTTCAGGTCATCGTCAGCAGCACTAGGGACAAATCTAGATCTAGTAAGTGCCATGGCACTTACAGAGACATATTCTGATCCCGATGAAGGATCCAGGTTAGACTTGGCAGTTTCTTTTAAACTATTTTCCTTCTCCCCAGCCCTCCTCTTTAAACTGCTCACTTCGGAAGTCTTTTCATCTGGCTTACCAATCGGTTCCTTCTTGCATTTCCTCTGGAAGGTGCATTTAAAAAGTCTGTCGTTGACACTATCCATCTTACTTGAAGATTCGTTAGTTACATTTGATGCCTTGGTATCTTTCAAGTCAAAGCGATCAAAGGAAACATTGACCATATCGGAGCTTATTTCTGAAGATGGAACTGTTGAAGTCTCCCCAGAGTTACCTTCTTGTCTGATTGAAACAGACTCATCTCCCAATTTCATGTCGTTGTCAGCAGCACTGGGGACAAATGCAGATCTATTAAGTGCCTTGGCACTTTCAGAGACATATTTTGATCCTGATAAAGTATCCAAGTTAGGCGCAGCAGTTTCTTGTAAACTATTTTCATTCTCCCCAGCCCTCCTCTTCAAACTGTTCTCTTCAGTAGTCTTTTCATCTGGATTACTAAGCGGTTCCTTCTTGCGCTTCCTCTGGAAGGTGTATTTAGGAAGTCTATCATTGACACTATCCAGCCTAGTTGAAGATTCATTAATTACATTTGATGCTTTGGTATCTGTCAAGTCAAAATGCGAGAGAGAAACATTGACCAAATTAGAACTCATTTCTGAAGATTGAAGTGTTGGAATCATCCCAGAGTTATCTTCTTGTCTGACCAAAACAGGCTCATCTCCCAATTTCATGTCATTTTTAGCAGCAAATCTAGATTTATTAAGTGCCTTGCCACTCACAGTAAAATTTTCTGACCCTGATAAAGGATCCAAGTTGAACTTACTAGTTTCTTGCATACTATTTTCATTCTCGCCAGCCCTCCTCTTTAAACTGCTCTCTTCAGAAGTCTTTTCATTGGGGTTACTAAGCAGTTCCCTCTTGCGCTTCCTCTGGAAGGTGTATTTAGGAAGACTATCATTCACGCTGTCCACCTTGGTCGAAGATTCACTATTTACATGTGATGCTTTGGTATATTCCAAGTCAGAATGCATAAAAGAAACACTGACCATATCGGAGCTCATTTCTGAAGATGAAAGTGTCAAAACCTCCCCAGAGTTACCTTCTTGTCTAACCAAAACAGGCTTATCTCCCAACTTGTCATTGTAAGCAGCACTGAGGACAGATCTAGATTTATCAAGGGCCTCAGCACTTACTGTGAAATTTTCTGATCCTGATAAAGGGTCCACATTACATTTAATAGGTGTTAACCCAGGAATCAAAGGGGCCAATGGTTTTATCGAGGTCTCATTTTCAGCTGTTTTCACTCCATCTTCATTTGATTTCACATTAAAGCAGACTGAATTCAAACCCATAGAACAGCTAAGAACTGATGATGGCTGACAACGCTCAGTGAGCTGATCGTGGAGCGACTGGAATGAAGTAGCAACATAATTGCTACATTGCACTTTCACATTTCTTTCTCCATTATCAATGGCTGCAACATCTTCATGACAGCTGCTTTTATGCTGTAATTCTGCTTCCAATTCCTTACAACTTTTTATTTTATCCATATTACCACCTCCAATAGAGGATACAGTGCAAGAACCTTCACAACGTTTAACGTTTCCATTGATTGTATAGGTTCTATAATGGGAAAGAAAAGAAGATGCTCGACAAGGTTTCATGCGCTGACCAGCACAGAATCGAAGTGATCCAGCTTTGATTCTACTAAATCGAGTCTTTCTGACCCTCCTTGTTGCACGGACTTTGACAGATTTCTTTGTTTCTTCCCCAGAAAAGTCCATTGCCTTCAAGTTGTTTGTTTTATGAGAGGATTGTGTACATTGTCTTTCATCTTCAGCACTTGTTTCCATGCTAAACTCTTTCCGCAAGAGGGAATGTTGATCATCGAGACCTCCAGGAGTCAATTTACCATCCAGCAAGTTTCTTTCAAGAGCACAAATTCTCTGCGTACAACCATTTCTGTACGGCTCTGGCTTCTTGCTTGCCATAAGTACAGTGGCCAAGTCAGAGTTACAAGGATAACAACACTCAACATGAGAAACATTAGGTCGATCAATTTTCTTTCCAGCTGTGCAGCATCTATTATCAGGATATCCCTGATTCAATACATTGTCCCTTATGTCAGAACCTGAGACAGTCACATATCCTGAATTTAAAGTAGATTGTGCAGGGGCCTCGGGTGTTGGATCTTTTAGAGAAGATGCATCCTCACTAGTGATTTGTCCAATTAAAGGCTTCACTTGAGTGTTCATTGCTCGCTCCAGCTTATCCTGTAGACAATTTACTTCTGATCTAAGATCTATTATGATATCCTCTGCTTCATGCAGCTGTGCTTCAAGCTCGTCAATCTTTCTCTTCTGATTGAAGGATGTTGTCTCTGCTTCAATTGCCTGTAAAGAAGCAAGAACTTTAGACTGCTGTATTTATTGCCAAAACAAATAAGAAATAAACCAAAATCGAAAGGGGATTCCCAAGTTTTTTCAAACACTAATTTCCCTGATTTTATACTCTAGCTTGTTTAAAAAAGTTAAAGTACTCGTGTCGATGACTTGATCCCTAAGATACTCGGAACATAGGACAACTACTTAGGAAGTTGGCAGGCCTATCTCCAGCTTCTTTGTACTGAATAAATGTTTAAATGCAATGAAAACAACTTATGTTACTTGTAATTCCATGGTAGCAAAATGCAAAAACTTTATTTAGCCTAGGCTTGAAGCATGTAGGATAAGAAGTATATCCACAGTAACCAGAACTCTAGCTTCTGGATTATAAAATAGATTCATTGCATCAACTTTTATTAAGTTTGACATTTGACAGTATCAACTTTATTCAGTATTGACCACCTCTCAAAACCGGGTGGAGCTTAACCTTAAGCTTATGCAAGCAATTCTTCAGATATATGTAACCTATGTTACCCCACCTGGGAGCAAGTGTGGGATAGGTATCTGTCCAATACATCTAATTCTCAATTTTTAAAGTTTTGAAATATATTTAGAAGACCATACTCTTATCCAAATATGTGTCGGAAATAGGTATCAAACACGGGTACTTTAGGAAGAATGAAGAGTTCAAGCAACAATCTATAATTATGGAATGTTCATCAAGCAACCAATCTATCAAGAGTTAGATCCCAATTGTGATTTTAAAGAGTTAAAACACCATCCAATCATTAATGAATATTACAAATGAACTTCAAAATTCAGATTTTGGTTAGCAAAATTAAATTCAGCTAATTTATAAGGGAAAAAAAGTTAAACAGAACTAACGGAAAGAAATTAAATTTTAGTATTTAAAAGGTGTCAATCGAAAATAAATTGTAATTCCTTGTCAAAAAAGAATATAAATATATAGAAGGATTTGATTGAAATGTTTTATAAGTGGTGGGGCTTTTTAATAAAGAAGAGAAAACATGAGGACTAAACACCAAATATCCCAATCTTTTTATAATGGCTCTGTTATTGTTTGTCTCTCGACAAATAGTTGGAAAAGTGAAAGCTTATCTTCCCCTATTCCTTACACAAACAAAAATTGAAGATCAAGTACCAAGTTTGCAATGGGATTTATATTATAAAGGTAAAAGGATTATCTTTGAATTTTTATGAAAACTTTTTGATGATGCCGGAATTAGTAGCTCTACTAATGGAGAAAATTTAGGGGTTTTGAAATTTTCTCATAGATTCTTCATTTGTGGCAATCTAAGAGTGTTTCATTAGGTTTATTTCAATTGATAAGTGGAGTTTATCATACGGATTTGAGAAATTATCATATGGATTTACTAGAAAGATAAATGGAATGAAAACTTAAAGAACTTACAAATCTTTTGATGAGTTTTTCAAAATTTGTTTGCGAAAGCTTTTAAACATTATTGCATTTAGAAAATTTCTGCACTTTATATACAAGGAATTCAGAGTTGAGACTGTCAGAAAACTGTGTACAATTGACTAACTATTTTAGCAAGTTCCTTTTGTATGTAGGAGTCCCATAAATCATGGGATCTGATTTAGTAATTTATTTTTTAATACTCGAGTTGCGCTAGGATTGTGCTATAACATTTAGATTAATAACAAGAATTTCTCTTTCAATTCACAACATTGTATCAGAGATTTACGCTCTTTTCTGGAATTCTTTGTTTTCTAGCCTTAATTGCCATATATCTTGTGAAGCTTTCCGACCTTCATCACTGTCACTGTTCTTTGCCTCTAGCCACTATTGTTATCTTGCTACCATTCAATATGTCAAACCAGGGAAGCCAACTGTTTCAGTCTAATCAGATGAGATAATTCGATTCCAACAATCTTAAGCGGAAAAAACTATCTTAAATGGATCCAAGCCACCTACAGGCTAGATGGAAAAAACTATCCTAAGCGATCACAACTCATACATACAGTGCTGAAAGGAAAGGGGAAGATCAGCCACCTCACGGCTATCGGTCCTAAACCAGGAGATCCGAAGTTTGAAGCATGGGATAAGGAAGATGCTATAATCATGGCATAGTTGCGGAATTCTATGACTCCAGAATGAGTGACACCTACATGTTTTTGGCCACTGCCAGGGACATGCAATTCAACAGAGCAATTCTAAAGCTAGATAAAGGAATGGCCTCTGTTATCTTGAACAACCAAGTCAGTCGAACATGACCAAGGACAGAGTACCTTCTTCTCATGTCAAATTTTGCTTCATCCAATAAAGAAAAATTGTTTACTTCACCATAACAGACTTGGACATCCATCATTTAGAGTTACTAAGATTATGTTTCCTTCCTTGTTTAGAGATTCAGATGTTGAAAATTTTCAGCGTGAGGCGTGTGAACTTGCTAAACACAAGCGTGTACTTTTTCCAGTTAATAATAAAAGAAGCTCTATTCCTTCCTATCCTATTCACAGTGATATTTTGATCCATCTACTATTCTTAATGTTTCTGGGGTGAGATGTTTTTTCCTTTCATAGATGATTGCAGTTATGTTACCTGGATTTTTATACTTAAACATAAATCTAATGTTAGTACTGTGTTTCCAAATTTCTATACCATGATAAAAAATCAATTTGGGGTTAATATCAAAAGGCTTAGGTTTGATAACGCCGGGGACTTTTAATCAAACTCTTACCCCATTTTTTCAGAAAGAAAGGATAGTGTATTAGTCATCTTGTGTCATTGACCCACAGCAAAAAGGGGCAGCAGAGAGGAAAAATGGTCATCTCCTTGAAAAAACCCAAGCCTTGTTGTTTCAAAAAAGTGTGCCTAAGGCCTTTCAGGGGGAAGTAGTTCTACAGCCACTTATATGATAAATCGTTTGCCATCAAGAGTCTTGGGTTTCAAGAGTCCTATGGACAAACTTTCCAAATTTTACCCGAACCTCAACACTACAAACAACTTTGTCCCTAGGATTTTCAATTGCATGTCGTTTGTCAATGTTCACAGTCAAAATAGGAGGAAATTAGATCCAAGGGCTCTAAAATACGTCTTTGGGGGGCTATTATTTGACTTAGAAAAGGTATTAGTGTTACCACCCTTCATCGAAGAAATTCTATGTCTCGATGGACGTTACATTTAATGAAAAAGAGTCTTATTTCACTAATCCTTTAGGGGGAGAATTTAATTAGGGAAGATAAGGAAGTTTTTTTCGATTTATTTACCATCAACTCTTATGTCTGACTCTGTTATCACACTTGCACCTCCTGAGAGTCCTTCTGAACTCGTGCCTACACCCATATCCAAACCTGAACCCATGCCTGAAACATCATGAACCTCAAGAAAAGACTGACTTTGGGAAATGTGAGATTTGACAAAGGCAAGGTGTTTACAAGGAAAAAGATGGTTGTTCCTAAACCTATGCAAGTCCAAGAGTCCAACTCAGATTCTTCAAATGAGGTAACAATTTCTAACCATCCATTGCAATATGAAACTAAATTTTATGTGGATAATAATGACCAAGAGCTTCCAATTGCCATTAAGAAAAGAACTAGAAAATGCACAAGGCAACCTTTATACCATCTTGCACAGTTTTTGTCATTTAAGAATTTTCACCACTTCATAGCGCCTTTCTTGTAAGCCTAAACACCACCGCTATTCCTACCACCTTATCCGAGGCTTTGTCCACCGACAAATGGAAACAAGCTATAAAGGTGGAGGTGGAGGTGGAGGCGTTGAAAAAGAAAAAGACTTGGGAATTGGTGAAGTTACCAAAAGGAAAGAAACTGGTGGGCTGTAAGTGGGTGTGTACAATGAAGTATAGGGCAAATGGGTGGATTGAGAGATACCAGGCGCAGTTAGTAACCAAGGGATATACTCAGACCTATGGAATTGATTATCCAGAGACTTTTGCCCTTGTTGCAAAGATGTACACAGTTAAGAGTATTGCTATTAGTAACAGCAAATTATGGTCGGGATTTACAGCAATTTGATATCAAGAATGCTTTCTTTCATGAGGAACTAGAGGAAGAGATTTATATGGAGGTTCCACCAGGATATGGAAAGAATTTAACAGCTCAATGTGTGTGTAAATTGCAAAAGGCATTGTATGGCATTAAACAATCACCACAAGCATGGTTTGGGAGATTTGTAAGAGTTATGTTGGCTATGGGATACAAACAAAGCTAAGGGGATCACAAATTGTTCATTAAACATTCTCCTTTAAGGGGCGTTGCTGCACTTCTAGTATATGCGGATGATATAATAGTAACAAGAGATGATGTAAGGAGAAACAAGCCTTGAGACAATATTTGGCGAAGTAGTTTGATATTAAAGAGTTGGGTAGATTGAAGTATTTTCTTAGGATTGAGGCTGCTCACTCTAGGCAGGGATTTTTCTATTTCAAAAAAAGTAATTACAAATCTTATCAAGGCAACTGGCAAGACAGCATGCAAATCAGCAAGTACACCTATGGATCCTAATTTTAAACTTGGAAAAGCAGAAAAGGGTGCTGAAGTAGATAGAGAAATGTATCAACGCCTAGTAGGAAGACTTATTTACCTATCTCACACACCGCTAGATATAGCATATACAGTGAGTGATTAGTCAATTTGTGCATAATCCAAAAAAAGTTGATCTACAAGCAGCTTATAGAGTACTACAATATCTCAAGGGAACGCAAGGTAAAGGTATCATATTCAAAAGAAATGAAGGATTGGTACTTGTGGCATACACCAATGCTAATTGATAAATGCCTAATTTTATATAAATTATTTTTCTATCTTAATCTTTTCTAGTTATTTTTTATGTTTATCATAAGCATTTATTTATCTTTTTTACTTTGTAGGATTTAATCGGAAGAAAAATACAAAGGAAGCAAAAATTGGCTAAGTTAGGGAATTTGTATGGGTTTCGAAATCTAGTGAACTGATCTTGGATAATATTAATTACACTAGGAGAAGTTGGAAGATAAAGTTTTACTTGGGTTAAGAGTTTGAAAGCTAAAGTAATTAGCTTTGAAGATTATATCTTAGATAATTATGCTATTTATCGCTTAAATAAAAGAAGAAAATCAGCCCATAAATCCAAATTTATGGCTACATTCATCAAGAAGATTTCACACAACCTCTCAAAAGATCAAGATAAAGATTAGAGATTGATTTTTTATTTTATTTTGATAAATTAATGCAATTATCTTTATCCTTATCTTTAATTGAATTCTTTTCCTATAAATAGAAAGGAGGTTAAACAGTTTTGATCATGTCATACCTACTCTCTTCCTCTATATTTTATTTCTTGTTGTCTAAACTATCTCTTTCTACGTTTTTTATTCGATAGTAAAAAGATTGCAAGCTTTTGTATGATTTATCATGAGAAATTAATGAAGTTGTTTTTAAAGTCATTTTTTACAAATATCTTATGTTTTTCTATTTAAATGTCATGGTTATATGATTTCAACTTCTAAGATGCATACCAGTGGTTTTTCTAATATTTAATCTAGAGTTAGTTTAATTAATCAAATACATAATAGTAAGATTAGTTTCACATTAGTAGCAAATAACTTTAATGAGGATGGTCAAGTATTCATTTCAAAGGTTATGAAAAATACAAGTCTTTCTCACATGAAGTCAGTTTTTGATTTTGTTAGATTGAATCAGTTAAACTTTTCTAGTTTTTAAAGCTATCTTTTGACTATATTCTAAAAGCTTCTTTTAGGATAGTTAAATGATAAGGGATAATCATAATGCTTAACTTGGTTAATTATGAATTAAGGGAAGTTAAGGAAGTCGATACATGTTTGATTCTATGGCTGATTTATTTGTTTGAAAAAGTGCAAAAGAGTTTTCAATTATTGATGATAATACATTAGTAAGCAATATCAATTTACTATCAAAATCCTTTCATCATTGATTTTTTACTTAAACTGTTTTCAAAGTTGTTTTCATTTTGTTTCCAATCAAAAGCAATTTAAAACTCCCTATTTACTTTTATTGTTGTTTTCTCAACTAGATTCTACTATTTTTTCAACCACTTCGTTTCTTTTCTTGCTATTCCCAAAATCAGTTTTGCACTTCTAAAGGCCCTTAAGGGATATAATCTCTACTTCCCGACACTACAAATCTAAAAACAAGCTAAAAGAAGTGAGCATTATAAACAAATAGCATCCGCAACTACCAAGTTTTTGGTGCCATTGTCAGGGACCTATTAGTAAAGTATAATTCTGATTTTGTTATTTCTTTTATTAGATTTTATTTGTTTGTTCATTTTACAGGTATATGTCCTTTGAAGACACAAGGCTTTATAGGATAAGGCAATTTGTTCGAGAAACCAAATCCTCCCCAAGCTTCAAAGCACTTGAAGAGATTGCAGAAGAATCTTTTGCTTTTACATACTATCCAAATCAATCACCTCCAAGGACACCATCCATCCACTCTTTGGCTCCCTCGAGTGCATCAAGAGTAGAAATCATGGTCGTTGAATAGAATGTTCAGGAGGGCACACTCAAGGAGCTTGCTACTCCAAGTATCATATCTCTACCTACTTGCATTAATTTTCCTAATTTACAACAACTGTTCGAACTTAAATCTGGTCTTATTCGCTTACTACTTATCTTTCGTGATCTTGGAGGGGAAGATCCAAATAAACACCTTAAGAAGTTTCACATGATCTGTTGGTGCATGAAACTATCAGGGGTGACAGAAGATCAAATAAAGTTGAAGGCTTTCCCATTCTCCTTAGAAGATTTGGAGAAAGACTGGCTCTACTACCTTCTCTATGGATCAGTGGCTATTTGGGACGAGACGGCAAAGCTCTTTTCAGAGAAGTATTTTCTAGCCTCCAAAGCTGCGAGCATTAGAAAGGAGATTTGAAGAATAAGGCAAAATCAAAGGAAGACATTGTACGAGTATTGCGAGAGATTCAAGAAGTTATGTGCAAGCTTTCCTCATCATCAGATCTCAGAGCAACTTTTGATCCAATACTTTTACGAAGGCTTGCTTCCCATGGAAAAAAGCATGATCGATGCAGCCTTTGGAGGTGATTGGTCCTATAACCCGGATGGAGAGATCATCCCAAATTTAATTATGGGAATCAAGGAGGCAACAACTTCAACTTTCAACAAGGAAATCTTTTGACCTCTCAATGTCAACCTAGAACACAAGCTTCTAAGGAATCATGTAACTTTCTTGATTATATTGTAAAAATGCTTGCAACTAATCAAGTTAAGTTTCAATAGCAAAATGATGCAAGACTTATCAATTTGGAAAGGGAAATGGGCCAAATTGTAATATCCTTGAGTAAATTGGAAAGCCAAGGTTTGAGAAAACTACCTTCCCAAACGGTGATCAATCCAAAGGAGGGAGTTAATGTCGTGACTCTCACTTACACAAGAAAAAGAAAAGAAATTGGCCAAGCAGATGCAAGCAAGACCAAATTAGAGCATGAGAAGATAGTGGAACATAAGACACTTCCACAATCCAAGACCAACAAGGTAGTGCCTAACTGTCAATTTTGGTTTTAAAACTTTACCCCTGGTTGTTTTGCTAGGTATAAAAAGGAAGAGTTGGAGAAAAATATACTAGACACCTTTCGGAAGGTTCAAGTGAACATACCTCTCTTGGACGCCATAAAGCAAGTATCCAAGTACACTAAATTCCTCAAGGAGATGTGTACAACAAAGAGAAAGTATAAGATTAATGAAAAGTTAAGTTTGGGGGAAAATGTGTCTGCAGTAATTCAAAGAAAGCTACCCTCCAAGTGTAAGGATCTAGGTTCATTTACTATTCTTTGTAGAATAGGAAATACAAGTTATGAAAGGTCAATGTCTGATCTTAGATCATCCAATAATGTCATGCCTAGGTCTATATTTAATAAATTGAACCTTGGAAACCTAAAAGAAACTGGTGTAATCATTCAACTGGCAGCTAGGTCAAATGTTTACCCGAACGGTGTGGTGGAAGATACCTTAGCTTAAGTCAATAATTTGGTATTTCTTGCTTACTTTTATATTTTAGACATGAAAGATGATTTTTCTATTAATTCAACACCTATTTTATTAGGAAGGCCATTAATGAAAACGACTAGAACTAAGATAGATGTTTATAGCGATACTGTTATAATGGAGTTTGATGGTGAGGTCATCAGTTTTAATATTTTTAATGCCATGAAATATTCAAGTGGAGTACATTCTGTTTTTTATGTTGATATTATTGATTCACTTCTTCAAGATATTTTTAATTTAGGTGGAAATGATGAGCTTCAAATAACCATTAGCTAAGGATTGGAAAAGGACAATTTTTAAAAAAATTGCGAGAAAGGCTACTTTGGAAAAAGATTTAATGACTTTACATTCTTTAACTCCTCTCTCTAAAAAGTTCAATGTTTCATTTATAGATTTGCCGATTACTTATAACATACTTTTACCTTTTTTTTTGGCAGGCACCAAAAGTGGAATTGAATCAATTGCCCGAGTAATTGAAGTATGCATTCTTGGGAAAGGGAGAAACTTTGCTAGTGATCATAGCCAAGGACCTAACTTCGTTACAAAAGGAAAAGTTGACAAAAGTTTTGAAAGAACGCAAGTTAGCAATTGGATGGAATATTCCTGACATCAAAGGAATCAACTCTTCAGCTTGTATGCATCAGATTTTGCTAAAAGAAGGTGCAAAACTTAGTAGAAAGGCTCAAAGAAGACTAAACGCACGCATGATGGAAGTGGCGATGAAAAAGATCTTGAAGCTACTTGATGCAGGGGTGATCTATCCAATATCGAATAATAAATTGGTAAGTCCTATACGTGTGGTGCCAAGGAAAAGTGAGATAACAGTGGTTACAAACCAAGACAATGGGTTAATTCCTACTCGAGGTTAAAATTGTTGGAGGGTTTGTGTGGATTATAGGAAACTAAATGCAGCCACTAGGAAGGACCATTTCCCATTACCATTCATTGATCAGATGTTAGAAGGATTGGCAGGTAAATCACATTATTATTTTCTTGATGGATACTCTGGTTATAACCAATTTGTGATTGTAGCAGAAGACCAAAAGAAAATGGCTTTCACTTGCCCCTTTGGCACATTTGCATATAGATGCATGCCATTTGGTTTATCCAATGCACCAGCCAAATTTCAAAGGTGTATGATAAGCATATTTTCTGATTACATTGAAAGAATAATTGAAGTGTTTATGGATGATTTTACAATATATGGAAATTCTTTT